>JAHTLZ010000127.1:6023566-6079615 GCA_023846285.1 Phrynocephalus versicolor | reverse complement strand
CACACACACACACACACACACACACACACACACACACACACACACACTTCTCTGTTCTAGTATTATACCTAAAATAGTTAAGGGCTAAATAGCTGTTGGGGATGTGCATTTAAGTCCCTCTTCCACATTTCCACCTGGATCTAAGGCAGAGGTTCATGAATTCCATGGGAAGGTCATTAGAGGGGCTTGGGACTACATGTGCTGGAACATACTCCACCTATCGTCAAAAGTTCAAGGAGCTCCTAGGTGGGTGAGGTGCATGTGTAATGCTCCATTTGTGTACATATGTGTCTCATCCCACCCAGGCCATTCATTGTTTCAGGCAATGAAATATTAATTGTTTCAGGTATAACCACGTGTGATCTGGGGGGTTTTGTGGTAGCAGCTGCTAAGAGTTTTCCAGGGTTTTATTTTATTTATTTATTCTTATTTATTGGATTTTTATACCGCCCATCTGGCAGCGAGGTCACTCTGGGCAGTTTACAACAATTAACAATTCAGACAATTCATATAATAAAACCATAAAATAGTAACACAATAAAATAAAAATAAAATAAATTAAAGTGACATAAAGCAATCAACAATCAACAAAGAGGTTGATTCTCTCCTAAACTTGCCAGGAGATCTTTGCTGTTCTCTGGTGGTCTTCAGTTCAAGTATTAACTAGACCTAGATGTGCTTAATAGTCAAATCAGATTGGGTTGTGTTTAGTATGATTTGTTGCTCACGGGTGTGTATGGTTAGTAGCCATAGTAGCCAAGTCAGGACTGGGCAGAAATACTGCTGCCTGAGGACAAGATGGTGTCACATCCATTTCAGGAGCAGAATCAAGCTGGAGTGGCAGCTGGGACTGGATTTGACACTGACTATGTGATATGTTCATTCATCGTAGCTGAGGGCAGCAAACTGTTCTGGGACAGAGTTGTGTGAATTCAAGAACGGGAAATGGCTTGAGGCTGAGGAAAAACAGCTGTGGCAAATGCACCTTGCCTGCCCTCAGCATCTCCTGTCTGAGAAGTTTGTGTGTGTGTGTAGATAGCCAAGGGCTGTCTTTAAAAATAGTCCTGATGAACCAATTTGTTGACTGTGCGTTCCTGGGAAAAATCTCAACAATTTGTCCTGAGACCCTGGTAAGAGAAAGAATAAAAAGATTTCGATTTATTCGCAGTTCTGAATGGAGCAAAACCAACAAATTGGCGACTAATGGTGGTTTATTGGATTTTTCTCTCTCTCCTTTTTGCCACCATCTTATATCCCATGATTTCATTGATTTTAATTCTCTGATTGATTTTTTGTTTGTACATATGTTTGTAGAGTTGATTTGTATGGATTCTCTTCTTAATTAATTAATTAATTGTAGAATAATTGACTGGCTACATAATTAGGCTTTAATAGACTCATACTGACTACATAAAAGCCTGCAACGCAGACTACATGATGAGTGCACTAGAAACACAAACTGAAGACTGACTGGAAAAGGGTTGGGAAACAGCTCTTGAGTGGGAAAAGATGGCCTAAGTGGTGCCCTTCAAAATCAGAGGCAGGGAAGGAACAATTGGTTACTGCTGGGCTGACTGACAGCCACTCCGACCTTTAAAAACCCCTCCCAGCCAAACCCCTTAGGGGCAGCACACAAAGGTTGCTAATACTCCCAGTAGATTTTGCATGGAGGCAGAGAACTTTCAACAACATTTTTGTTTGTTTTTATTTTTGGGAAAATGGACTCTTGCTCTTGAGCTTTTCTCATCTTCCCTTTTGTCCCATTTCAGCAGCCGGGGTCTCCACAGCCAGTCCGTCTCCAGCCACACCAGCTTTGAAGACGTTACGCTTGTGCCAGACGAGTGTGCAAAAAGCTCTGAATCCCTGGAAATTTCCCATCTCTCGGAGAAGCAAGGGGACGAGGCCTCTTCGTCAGAGAGCCTCCACGCGCCGGACAGCCAGGCGGGCTCTCCTTCCCCAAGGAGAATCTCTCTGTCCAGTTCCTTCAATGGGGGGTACCTCCAAGACATGAAAGGTCAACCAGATTTAAGGTAAGGTGACATCTGGGGCTAGTTTGCTGAATACTCTTGGGTGCAGGAAAGAAGAAGGGTCAGTTGGCGCTAGTTCAGTTGTCAAAGATGCTCTCAGGGAGTGCGCCTTAATTTTCATCTCAGTTCTCTTCTGCTGCTAGTTTCTGTTGCTTTTCTTCTATTTTAGCAGGTGGTTGTCATCCCTTATTTCAGTATGGCCGATTTTAGAAGTTTTTAAATTGTATTCTCTAAGGGGAATCTGATAGCTGTTGTGAGATTTTGGGGCTGTTTGGCCGTGTTCTGGAAGTTTTGTAGGGCCCGGACCTCCAATTAGGACACAAGGTCTACAGAAAACCCACCCACACAGACCGGTATCTAAACATTCCAACCACCACCCACAACAAAAAGCGGCATAATCAAAACACTTGAAGACCGCACAAACTGAAACTGTGAAGCTGATTTCCTCTACACCGAACTCAGCCACCTGCAATGGGCTCTACAGGGAAATGGCTATTCCAAGAATGAAATCAAAAGAGCCATCAAAGCAAAAAACAACAACACCAAAGTAAAGAAGAAAAACAGCCCCCAACAAAGTATTTCTGCCAAACATAAAAGGAGTCATGGACCACATGGAGAAAGTGTTGAAAAAACACAACCTACAAACAGTATTTAGATCCAACAAAAATACAGCAGATGCTACAGTCAGCAAAGGACAAAAGGAACCCACTTGCCACTGCAGGAGTATACCGGATATTTTGTAGTTGTGGCCAGGTATATATTGGGACTACAAAGCGTAGCATCCAGACCAGAATCAAAGAATATGAAAGACACTGCAGACTAAAACAACCTGAAGAATCAGCAGTAGCTGAACACACCCTGATACAAACTGGACATGTAATCCTCTTCCAGGACACAGAGGTGCTGGACAACACTAGCAATCACTAGGTCAGACTACACAGGTAAGTAATTGAAATCCACAAACACAAGCACAGTTTCAACAAAAAAGAAGAAAGTCTAAAAATCAACAAAGCCTGGCTTCTTGTACTGAAAACTACAGCCTGCAAAATATCAAAGTTCAATGATTCCCACCCAGCCACAAGCTGGCACCTATCAACCACAGAGAAGGATTGCCGCCACCCCTGATTGTAGTGAAACTTCTTAATCTCTCCATCACAGTACATTGACTAGCAACTATTCTCCTGCATAGGGCAAGTTTCCCCACTTTCCCACAACTTTATAAAAACCACAATCTCACTCATTCTGTACCCCAGAGCACAGAGAGAACTCCTAGCTTTCTGAGCTCCTTGCCCTCTGAAGATGCCAACCACAGAGACATGTGAAATGTCAGGAAGAAAAACTTCCAGAACACAGCCAAGCAGCCTGAAAAAAACTCACAGCTATTTTAAAATTGTGTTTCTGCGTAACTTGCTAGCCCCCTTTGCCTCCCTTGAGATATGGCAGGGTGCAAACTGGCTTAATAATAACAACAATAGTAACAATCCCCTCTTCTTTTTGTGCTTCTGTTCCCTTCTTCTGTGGGCAGCTCCCTCTCTTCCCAGACGCACGGCGGCCCCTCCCCTGTCTCCTGCACGAAATTCATCTACCGGCCATCATCCCCACCTCCTCCTCCTCATCCCTCCGAAAGCCCCTCGCCCTCCTCCCTTTCCCGGACCCCTCAGCCTTCCCCTCTTCTTTCCATCCGCTCCTCTCGTTCTTATTCCCTCCCCTTGACTCCAGCCGACTCGCCGCGGGTACCAGACGCCAGTCCATCGTTGCCAGCTCACGTTCTCCGGAAGCCACCCCGCACGACCGCCGCGCAGGCTGCCTCGTGTGAAGATATCTCTGCTGGGACCTCTCCGCGGACTCTTGTTGTGCGCCCCAACACGCCCATGGGGAGAGTAGACATTGCCCCCAGCGAGGGCCCTCCTAACAACCCTTACGCTGTCCTGTCACCCACCACCAGGGGCCGCTCTTTGACCCCTGCGGACCGGTACGACGTCCACCCTTCCACGGAAGAGCCCTATGGTCGGCGCTACGCTCGGAGCCCTCACACCCTCAGAACAAGGCCCGCGGGTGAGGATGGCCTAACACCAACCCTGGGAAGACCACAACCAAACAGAGTAAGTAGAGCAGCCGTGGCAGAGCTGGAGAGAGTAATTCAAGTAGTTAAGTTACTAGAGATGGGCACGAACCACCAGTTCGTGTTGGTTCGTCCTTCAGATGAACCCGGTGTTCAGCAGTTCCCAGCCTTGCCTCCTCTGGTGGTCACCTGCTCTGAGGCAGTGCCCTGGCTCCCCTCCCCTGCCTCTCCCAGGCTCCGCCTTGGCTGGGAAGCACCAAACACCTGTGATCCAAAGGGCAGACTGGCACAAATCAATCGCTGAGCCAATGGTTTAGACCAGGCATGTCCAAACTTTGGCCCTCCAGATGTTTTGGACCACAACTCCCACAGTCCTTTGTCATTGGCAATACAGGCTTGGAATTCTGGGAGTTGTGGTCCAAAACATCAGGAGGGCCGAAGTTTGGACATGCCTGGTTTAGACGCCTTGTACTTTTCTGTAATCAATACTTTTTGTAAGAAGATCAAGTTTTGTCGGAAAAGCTATAGAGAAAGTGGGAGCGACGCTACTTTGGGTATAAGGAGCCGTCTTTTGTAGTGACTTTTAAAATCACTTTTAAACGTCATTTAATGCATTTTTAAGAGGCATGTTCACAAGACATCTTTATGGCATCCTGGGGTTTCTGCTATCTTCCCAAAGTAACGAAAAGTAACAGTGCAAGATTTTCTTTGCCAGGCAAGAACTTACAGCAGAAAGCTGCTCCCTAAATACTTAAACCGGTGGCCAAACTTTGGCCCTCCAGATATTTTGGACCACAAATTTCAAGCCTGTATTGCCAATGACAAAAGGAATGTGGGAGTTGTGGCCCAACACATCTGGAGGGCCAAAGTTTGGCCACTATACTATAATGAGTATTAGGAACAAATAACTTCTAGAAAGTAAGTTTCCAAGTTATGGCAATGGAGACAGTAACTGTAAGTAGAGATGGGCACGACTTAGCGAAATTTTCGTTTTCATTTTTGTTTTTTCGTTTCGTTTCGCAACGAAAACGAAAACGATTTTTTTTTCAAAATCAAAACGGAAACGGAAACGAAACAATTTTTTTTTTGCCATATTTATCGTTTCCGTTACTGCAGGCACACTGTACTGCAAAGAATGCTAACGAAACACAAATTTTTCGTTTTCGTTTCGTTTTCATTTCGTTACGAAAACGAAACAAAAAAATTTCAAAAAATTCACCGAAAAACGAAAACGAACCGAAATGGACCCCTAAACGAAAAACGACAAACAAAAAAAAAATTTTTGAGTCGTGCCCATCTCTAACTGTAAGTGTGGGTGCTTGTCTTGACTTTCAACCCTTTAGTAATCTTTCCCCTCCTTCTAGTTTATAGATCGAGGTTACGTTTCCCCGTCAAGCGGACCATCCCGTGCTTTGGTCATGTCTCGGCTTCATGGACGACTGGTGAGTGCTATGGACATATTATCTCCAGTGCTCTTTATTTCCCATTCTCTTTCCTTTGCTCCCTTGCCTGCCTGTGCCCCTCTTACAAAACCTAGCCAAAACTGTCCTCCAGAGCACCATGCTTATTAATCTGAACAGCTCCATAACCTATTGTCCCTTTGTGCGAAGAACTGTCGTGTGAAACCCAACGCTGGCAGCTTTTAAAACTGCCCTGATACTTCCTGCCTCATCTAAGAAGACATCCTGGCAAACATCGTCTTGCCAAGAACTTTAAGAATGATCTTCCTGGCGAATCAGATCTTTTGCCATGTTTGAATTTTTGGTACTTGCTTTGAAAAAGAGGGTTTTGCCCTCGAAAGCTTGCAATGATTCGTTGTTATTTTATTAGTGGCCTATAAAGGTATCGTCTGTCGCCTAGCCTTGCATTCATATTTTGTATTGGACACACAGCTCCCCCCTTCCCCCCCTTTCCCCCAGTTTATGATATCCAGGATGATAGACTAAACAGTTCGGTTCTGTTTTGGCAGGGAAACTAGATCACTCAAAGTCAATTCCACAGGTCCGATGGGTGGCATACAAGTTGAAGAGATAAATAAATATTCTATACTTAAAATCTGTGCTATGGCGATAAGAATTCTGCATCAACATGTGCTCGATTATGCAACTGGACCTGCAAGTTCATTTAAAATTAGCAAGTGTTTGTTTTGATTAACATGGAGTGATTAAATACCAACGTAAGGCACAGACACTCTTATCCCACCCAGTGGAAATCTTGTGCAGCTACCCTTCCAATTTCCCAAATTTGAGCATCTTGTCATTGTGCTTTCGCAGCCATAAGGGCTAGCAACTTGTTGCCTTTTTAAAAAAACAAATCAAACTGCAACTTCCTCAGAAAGCTTTGTTGTGGAGCTAGCACTGTGGTTCTGTAGATTTTGTGCACTCCCACAGAACAAAACAACACCTAACCTTCCACATTACTTATTCTCAGCTATACTCCTTAACATTGCCTTCCCTTTTCCTACAGATCACTCCCCACTCAGCCTCATCAAGTTATTTGCACCTTCCTCCCCTGCCCCCTATGCCCAACCGGCCCACCCCTGGAAAAAGGACATCTTTAGGGACCATGGTATGTGAGTTTTCCACTTGCCTCTCCTGCTGTTTACAGATTTGTTGTGTTGGTGATGGTGATTATTGTTACATCAAATATTTAACTAGCACCCCGACTTAGCTATGAAATGTCTGGAACTTATCAATTTGATCATTTCCTGTTTATATCCCAGTCATTGGCCGGTAGTGGTGGCGTGGTGGCTCAGCGGACTAGAGCGCTAAAACTGTCGGCTGCAAAGTTGGCAGCTTGGCGGCAGTTTGAGTCCCAGGCGCCACGCAGCAGAGTGAGCTCCTGTTGTCAGCCCCAGCTCCTGCCAACCTGGCAGTTTGAAAGCATGTAAATGCAAGTAGATAAATAGGTACCGCCATAAAAAGCAGGAAATTAAAACAGTGTTCCATGTGCAGAAATCCATTCGGCCATGCCAGCCACTTGGCCACGGACTTGTTCAACACTGGCTCTTTGGCTTAGAAATGGAAAGGAGTGCCGTCCCTAGAGTCAAACACGCTTAGCACACAAGCACAGGGGGAACATTTACCTTTACCTTTTGCTAGTAAATACATACAGAGTAATAAATAACCATTATGCCCTATCAAGTTAGTTCTGACTTATGGCGGCCCTTTCCAAGGTTTTCTGGTTCAAGAAGATTCAAAAGTGGTTGACCACTCCCTTCTTCTGGGGTGGGGGGTTGCCCTGGGACTGTGCAGCTTGCCCAAAGACACACAGGCTGGGAGGCACAGTGGGGAAGCAAAAAAACAAAACAAAAAACAGGGACCCAACTTCTTGCTCAAATGCCTAAGGGCGCTTTTACGCGACCTCTAAAATCTGCTGACAATTAAATTCGGACCAGAGATCGTGGGGTTTGTTCCACTTCCTGTGTTCCCACTCTTCTGCACTCCACCGCTCCTGTCTGCGGTGAGGGGAAGGAGAAAAAAAGGGAGAAAAGAATGCAGGCTCACCTCCGCTCACCTCGTCTGCCGCCCAGAGCAGCCCCATAGGGATTCCTGTCTCTTAAAGGGGCGGTGGGGACAAAAAAACAAACAGAAGGCGAGGGGAGCCCGGCATCCACAGCTTTACAATCCGCATCGGAAATTTTTTTACCTCCGGAGACCAGGTACTTCTAAAGTGCGCTGGGGCGCGCTTAGGTGGTCGTGGTCGTACTTTATTTTGTTTAAAGTCTGCAGCTGGTGGGAAAACAATTTTAAGCTCCGCATCTGGAAGCCCTTTGCCTCTGATTTTAGGGGTCGTGTAAAAGCAGCCTAAATCACTGAGTTATTCAGCCAACATAAGTAAACATAGAAAGAGCACATAAATGTTTCCCCTTGTCAGAGCCACATGAGGTACTACTGCCCCAGAAGTCGTTAACTGCCCTGGAAGGAATTAAGGGCGAGGACTGCAGAACTTAATACAGTGGTACCTTGTATAAAGGAATTAATTCGTTCCAAATGAGATTATGTTAAGCAAATTTTCCTTTATACAAATTCCCATAGGAATGCATTGAAAATGGAGTGATCCCATTTTTATATTGTACGGATTCTCCCCATAGGTGATTACGTTAAGCAAATTTCCCCTATCTCCAGAATTTTTATGTTGTACAAATTTTATGTTATACAAGCTGTTTGTTATACAAGGGTCCACTGTAATGTATTTCTAAGAAATTTGCTTTTATATTTCGAGCACACCCCCCCCCCCCCGTGAAGCTCACTTAATCTGTGCACGCATCTGGTCCTGCCTTTGCACTTACACACACTTACTCATCTCAGGGATTTGTTTTCGTCCTTAGAAGGAAGGGAAGAGCCTTCCATTCAACAGGTTTTCCACCCCTGCAGTGCTTGAAAAAAGCAGTGTGCATGAGAACCGTTGCGGGTGAAAGAGGTAGAAGGCCAAAGTGGTCTAGTAGTTAGGCCACCAGCTGGAGTCTTTGGAGACACAAGTTCTTCTTTATCCATGAAAGCTTACGGTTTTCATGAGAGTTCAGCAGATGACCTTGGGCAAGGAATGGCTGTCTCGGCCCCCAATGTACCTATCAGAGTTGTTGTTGAGAAGATCATACTGGAGTAGGAAAGCCGTGCGTTGGATGAAAAGGGAGATATTTAATTTTATAAAATGAACATGAGGCAAAAAAAGACAAAATAAAACACAAAGAAGACAGAATAAAAAAACCAAAGACAAAACTAAAAAACCAAAGAAGATGCTTGTTTGTTTGTTTATAGAATGTTTTAGCCACCCCACTACCAAGTGGCCTCTGGGCAGCATACAACAATATATTAAAACTATAAAACAACATGTTAAAACCATCAGAGTACCGAAACAGTTTAAGATGTTATGACACCTTAAAGACTGACTGCTTCAGGGTGAGCTTTCATGGACAACTCCACTTCTTCAGACATCATCGTGGACCTGTCCACAAAAGCTTGCACTAAAATATAACAGTTAGTCTTCAAGATGATGCAGAGCTTTGTCTTCCCTATTTTCTTATGTTCTTATGTTCTGAGACACCGGTAAGAGAAAGAATAAAAAGGTTTCTATTTACTCACAGTTCTGAATGGATCAAAACCGACCTATTGTAGAATAATTGACTGGCTCTAAAACGACATGTTAAAACCATCAGAATAATAAAACAGTTTAAGATGTCGTGGCACCTTAAAGACTAACTGCTTTAGTGTGAGCTTTCATGGACAACTCCACTTCTTCAGACATCAACGTGGACCTTGTCCACAAAAGCTCGTGCTAAAATATAACAGTCTTTGAGAGGACGCAGAGTTTTGTCTTCCCTATTTCTTACTCTGTCTTCTTTGTTTTTGTTTTGTTGGCTGACATGCTGGCACAGACTAGCACAGCTGTCTCTTTTGATAAACGACGTCCGCTGTGTGAGAAGGCCATGGATAGCCTTCTCTTAAATCAGCACCCTCCACTTGGTTGGGAGGGACTACGGCTCTCATCGTCTCAGGCAATCTGGGATTGATGGGACCTTGGATCCGTGTCCCAAGGACACTGACTTGAAGAAGGCCTGCTTTAACAGTGAAGGATCCAAAGTCACCTAGAAAGATACCCCCTGCCATGCTAGGGGAGGGCAGCTGGAAATGGAACAGAAGAGGGAGGACAGAAGGGGCCATTTTGAGCTTCGCTTGGGCAGGTAACAATCTTCTTATCTGTTGGCATTAAAAGCCATCTGAACCTGCTCAACCATTTTGCACTCGAAGAAAACATCATTAAAAGATTTCTGTGGCCAACAGACAACCCATAATTGTCTGCTACGTTTCTGCCTTCAAAGAAAGCTGCCCTATAAACAGGACCTTCCTTAATCTGCGTTAGTATTGTCACCTTTTACTGCTGAGGCACGCAGAACGGGAGCTGATCTTGTCAGTTTTTGGCTGGAACGCCACGTGAATCCAAGGCTTCCTTCCTGCTTGTGCCCTAAAAACCACAGGCACACCCATTCTCTGCCAGTTTACCCCAGCAAAAAAGGGTGGTTTCAGAATTAAGCTATTCCATTTGGCATTGTTCTCATAGGGTTGAAGGGCTTCTTGATTTTAGCCTAGCATCCTCCCTGTCAGAGTAGGAACGGGCACGAAGTTGAAAAATAATGATTCATTTCTTTTCGTTTCATGTTCACCCCTGTTTCGCTTTGTTTCATTTCTTATGAATGTTTTTTAAAAAATCGTACGAAATAAAATTGCTCCCCTGGATCCTAGAGGCAAGAGATTTGGTGCCAGGGGGCCATTTTTAAAGGGCTCATGCTGAGCTGTTATCAGCTGGATCCCTTTAAAACTGGCCCAGTTGGCAGGAGGGAGAACCCCTGGTCCCAACGGAGCCAGGTTTAAATGGCTCCAGCCATTGACAGTTCGGCAGGAGCCCTCTGAAATGGTCTGGAACTCCATGATTATTTATTTATTTATTTATTTTTATACCGCCCATCTTCCTAGGGAACTCCGGGTGGTTAACAATAGGATTAAAACAACAATAAAACACAACATAAAGGCAATACAATAATAAGAGAGAATCATCGGCAAGAGGCATCAGAGGGGGAAAAAATCTGTTTTAGCATCCCTGATCGCATAGACATAGCACCTGGACAGCGCACGAATAGCAGCCCGATTAACTGATCGATGGTTCTATGAGTCTTTGCTTCTATTAAGTAATTCTGTTTTGCTTGCGAGTTGTCGTTTTTAAGTCTGGAATATGACGTGCTTTTCTTTGGGGATCCTTCAGACTTTCATATCCCTACAAGAGGGAGTGCTGTCTAGGGCCCATTAAAACTTCACAAGCTCATTCCAACCGGGATTCCTGTAATCTTTCAATCGCCATCTTTGCTGTCTTTTCCAGAGCCGGAATCCTGCATGGGAGAGAAACATCCATTCTGGAAGCGTGCGGTTTGAAAGTGATACTGACGTATGCATCTCTGCTTCCTCTCTGCTTTAAGGGATTTATTTATTTTATTTATTTTAGCGTATTTTTAACCCTTATGTCTGGTATATTCTTGTATAAGAAGCCATTGATTGTTTATTTATTTTTATAAAAAGCTACTGTCTGATTTCATGCGAAGGTTTATTTTAATTCTGTGAAAAAATTGGCAAGTTAATCAACTACACGTTGGAGCCCCTCATAAAATATCCTTGGTCAGAGAAGATCCTATTGCAAATCCAAACTAATCCTAAGTAAAAGTAAGAACATAAGAACAGCCTTGCTGGAACAGACCGCAGCCCATCCAGGCCAGCATTCTGTCTCACACAGTGGCTCATCATTTGCTTCAGGGTATTCCCAGGCAGATGTCTTCACCTGCTTACGATTCCCTGCAAATGGCGTTGAGAGATATCCTGCCTCTCTCTCCAACCCGGAGGTTGTCCTTAGACAGTTTTTCCAAAGTAGGCCCCTGAAGTCATTTTCTGTTTGGTAAATCAGTGCTTATGAAAATCCCAGTGAATTATTAGGTCTGTTCCGGTTGGGACTAGCAACAGCTAGCCACATGCCCTGCCCGAACTTTTCAGCAAGCCTCCATGACACTCTTCTGGATAGGAGTTCTTTTTGTATGCTAAGCTCTGATGAAGCATTGACAATGTGCCTTGGCCCTGCCACCAGATTGACCCTTCTCTTGGCTCTTGTAGGTTCTTTTGACGAAACTCTGCGGCCAAGACAAATTGCTGCGTGGTCTTGAAGAGGAAATGGGGGAGCTCCGGGCTGAAAAGGTACTTGGGTGCCATTTCATTGTCCTCTAAGGGCGCTTTTACACGACCCCTAAGATCCGCTGGTCCCTTAAATTCGGACCAGAGATCTTAGGGGCTTGTCGCTCCTCCTGTGTTCCCACCCTGGCTGCTGGCTGCATGAGGGGCGGGAGAAAAAAAAGGAAGAAAAGATCTTGGCTCACCTCCCGTTCTGCCTCCGCTCTTGCTGGCTCTTGCCGGCTCTTCCCTGGGCAACATTCTAGTAGCTCTTAAGTAGCTCTTAAAGGGGCGGGAGCCAAAAAACAGCAAACAGAAGCGAGGAGAGCCCCGCACTCACTATCGTTGCACCGCATCAAATAATTTTCACCTCCAGAGAGAAGGTACAAGAAAAGTGCGCTGGGTCGCGCTAAAGTGGGCGGGGTCGCACTTAATTGCCTGTAAACTCCAGAGCTGTTGGGGAAACATTTTTAAGCTCCGGAGCTTGCAGCCATTTGCGGCAGAGTTTAGGGGTCGTGTATAAACGCCCTTAGACCTACATAGAAATCAGCCTCCTCTTAATTTATGCTGGCTGTAGTTGCATGGCTACCTTCTTCCATGGAGGAGCCCTCTGAAAACCACCCTGGGACTTCTCCTCCTGCAGTTATTTTAAAGGACACACAATCATCCCTTTCCCATCATTATAACATTTTCTTTTGGGGGAGAGAGTGTCATGGACTTCCTTGTTGGATGCATCGAGACAATGTCCCTGGATACGGGAAGGCAGGCCAAGTAGTTTTTGGTGGCTTCCCATTTCTACGATCCTTCAGACGTCACAGAAGGAAGTCTGATGATGTTAGTTTGGTGGACATAAGAACTTAAGACCAGCCTTGCTGGAACAGGCCACAGCCCATCCAGGCCAGCATTCTGTCTCACACAGCGGCTCACCATTTGCTTTGGGGTATTCCCAAGCAGATGTCTTCATCTGCTTATGGTTCCGTGCAAATGGTATTGAGAGATATCCTGCCTATCTCTCCAACCCTGAGGTTGTCCTTAGGCATCCATAATGATAGCCATTGATACCCTTGTTCTCCATGAATTTGTCCAATCCTTTCTTAAAGTTGTCAAGGCTGACAGCTCTCCCCACTTCTTCTGTCAGGGAGTTCCAGAGACCACTGACCCTCTGGGTGAAAAAAGTACTTTCTCTTATTTGTTTGAGATCTAGCACCCCAAAGTTTCATGAAGTTCTCTAGTTCTGGACAGTTCCTCAAATGCCTGGTGCCTTTTCCAGGAGCGTCTCGAAAAGTCCTTGGAGGTGACGCGCCAGCGGCTGGAAGACTTCAAAGGCCAGGATGCCACAATGGAGAAAATCACCTACCAGCAAAGGCAGCTGCAAGATGAACTGGTGCAAATCCGAGCTCGTCTCTGCGACCTGGCGCTGGTGGGTGGCTTCCCCCCCCAGCAGATGTTGTGGCTGGGGGGCTCCTGGGGATTGTAATCCAAAAAGTCACCTTTGGAAGCTTTGGGATGATTCCCGACTTTCCCCTCTAATGTTCTGCTGTTATTTCTGTCAAAAGGCTTTGAACCGTTGATGCGAAGAGTGTTTTGCATGGACTGAGTGAGAGACCTTAAGTTGTAGCAATGAGGCAGTGGTAGAAGGTAGTGGAGTGTGTGTAATCCTAAAGAGGAGCAGAGCACGCTGCAACTCTTTGTTGGAGGCAGGGCCGGTGCGTCCATTAAGGCGAACTAGGCAGTTGCCTAGGGTGCCAACATGGAGAGGGAGCGCCCGCCCCCTGCCACTCCTGCCCCCCCCCCCCGCCTAGGGTGCAAAAAAACCTAACACTGGCCCTGGTTGGAGGGCTGACTTGTTCCCTCTAAACCAGGCTTCGGGGCAAATTTTGGCATTTGATGGAACCAACAGGGACAACATTCATGTGCAAAGCATTAGGCTTAGAGGTATTGTAGGACTTTGACACAATAATTTTAAGATATCCAGGCGAAGGAAGGGTCTGACGAAGCTGTTTGGATGAACAGCGAAACGTTTCTATCTCTCAAAAAAGAAGGCCAGTAGCCATGACTCAACTTCCAGATAAACTCATCTGGATGACTCACAGTCTCCCCAAACGATTCAAGGCAGAGACTGAGCAGCATTCGAAGTTATCATGGAATGTTGTCTTTCCATCGAGAGGAATACCGAAAACTGGGCGTGACATAGAGTGAACTTCTGTAGCGGAGGACGTGGCTGGCTGAATGAACCTCTGAAGGGAAGTCATCCTGTGGGTTGTATATGTATACATTACCCCAAGACTACTGTTTTGTTTTGTTTTTTCATTGTGAAGCCGAGATAGCATTGGCATTGTTCTCAAGGGTGGTTTGGTGTGTGGATCTGTGCATTGTGAGGAATTTCTGAGCAAACAACTGTGTTGTATTTTTGTGCAGGACTGTGAGCGAGCATGGGAGGATTATGCTGCCTTGGAAAATGAATTGCATATTCTAAAGGGCTCCCTGGAGCATATTCGGAGAGTGGGGCATCCCCAGGTAAATGCTTCTTCCTTTCGGTTCTCACTCTAGTTGAACAAACTTTGCAAAATGATAAAATCATGTATAAAATCATTACAGTAGGATCCTCTGATTCATTATCCACTGATTCAGTTATCCACAGATGGCAGAGGGGGGGAAATGAAATAAATAATTCAGCAGCCACAAAGCAAGCTGCTGTCATAAACAAGGCAAACTGTTGTCACAGAACAGCAGCTTTAAAGCAAGCTGCTGTCGTAAAACAGCAGCCGTAAAGCAAACTACTGTCATAAAACAGCAGCTGTAAAGCAAGCTACTGTCACAAAACAGCAGTTTTGGGGTTTTTTTGGTGTTCTCTCTTATCCACGGTTTTCATTATCCACAGGAAGGTCTGGAACCAATCCCCAGCGGATACTGGGGCCCTACTGTGTACAGTAACCCCCCGCCAATCGCGGGGGTTAGGGACCCACCTGACCCGCGATGGCTGAAAATCCGCAATATGTGGATGCGGGTCGGGTGGGGCCTGGGGGGCAAGGGGCCACCGCCGCGCACTGAGCAGAGCCGCCTAGGAACAGCGCACGGCGGCGGCGTTGGGGGTTCGGATCCCCTGCTGCCGGGCGCTGCGCAGAGCCGCCTCGGAGCAGTGTGCGGCGGCGTTAGGGGTTCGGATCCTCCGCCACTGCCGCGCTGCGCTGAGCCACCTTGGAGCAGCACGCGGCGGCAGTGTGGGGATCCCATCCCCTGCCGCCGGCAGGTGCTGCCCAGAGCCGACATTGCTCCCTGCGCGCCCGCTACCCCAGGGGAGGGCGGGCAGGCGGGGAGCGATCTTTGGAGAGGGCTCCGGCTGTGAATGCAAGTGCTTGTCTCCGTGGCGAGAGCCCTTTAAACATCGCTCCCAGCGCGCCCGCTACCCCAGGGGAGGGCAGTCAGGCGGTGAACGATCTTTGGAAAGGGCTCTGGCAGCAGAGACAAGAGCTTGTCTCCGCGGCCCAGAGCCCTTTAAACATCACTTGCCGCTCCTGCACCCCTGAGGGGAGGGCAGGCGAGCTGCGTGCGATGGCTCCCCTTTCCCTTAAGCCCTTTCGGGGTACTGCAGTCCCGCGATATAGCGGGACCGCAGTATGTGAACCGCGAAAGTGCGGGGGACCACTGTATCTCACAGGCACGATACTTTGAAAAACCAGTTTATGTAAGGTGAATATATTGTGCAAAAGAAACCTCCCCTCCCCCTTTTTCATTTTGCACAGGTTATTCTTTTATATATAAATAACAGTGATGACCACCCATCATGCGTCCAGTTTGTAAGTTTGTAGAACAGATGTTTAAAAATCTTTTGCATAAAGCATCGTATTGGTTCTAACTTAAGCTGGTGTTTAATGCGAAAACATTCCTTAATTGATACAGACAAGCTGCACATCTGAAGTTTGTTACTGTGAAGCATTGTAAACCTATATTTGTCATTGCCTACATATCAGTTTATTCTCTTACCTTTTGGGTCAAATCGAATGTTTCTTTTTAGCCTGAGGAGTTGGGGAGAGATGAACTGTGTAAATAAGATAAAACCCTTCCTCTTCCTTGTGTCCTTTTCAATGTGTGCTTACCTGCTCACTTTAGGGATTCCGTGTTTTCAGTTTATGTCTGCTGCCATGAGAGCTAGAAACTCTGGGGGAAACATCTGGGGGCCGGGATATAGTGCTGGTTCAGGTAAGCTGCATCAGTCTGATCCCTTCCTCTTTAGGACCAAACAGCTGCTCAGCAAGATTTATGGAGGATCCATGATATCCTGGCAGGATTGAGGTCCAGCCCAGCCCACTCTCACACCCTGGAAAGCAGAAGATCAGGTATTTAATGTCATTCTGGCCACGCTGTGGGAGGGTGTGGTCTGTGATCTGTGCTCATTCAATAAGGTGATTACTTCACGTCCCGTTCATTCCTCCTTGCTGTCCGGCTTGGAACCGGTACAAAAAAACCTTACTTCACGTCCATAGCATGACACCAAAAAGTTGTCTCGTCCACGCCCCCAGAACCGGGAACAGAGCATGATAAGCCGTACCTGCCCCTGGGCTGGGGAATTCTCTTGTCACGGTTGGTTCCTGGTTCCTGTTCCGAGACAAGACACTGTGTGGTAACAACTGTCACACAACAACCAGTGTCCACCTAGTGCTCAGCGGCTGAAGCGGCATTCAACATTAGTTTCCCTATGGGAAACACTACGCAGTGCAAATGTTTATTAAAGAAAGCACTGAAAATTCTGTAGTGTTTACATGTAAATCCCGGAAGACTGGTAAATCAAAATATCAAAAAAAGTTTTATTTACAATATTTAACAAATGGGTTAAGAAAGCAAGACAAATTCAGAAATTGTCACGGAACAAGACCGTAAAGTAACAGTTGTCACGAGACAAGTAATCACGCCTGTGAGTAAACAGAAACAGGGACTGAACAGGGACAAAACCACGTGACCGCGAACAACGCTGTCACAGTACAAACGTAATTGCGGAACAAGGTAGGACGTGAAGTAACCGCCTAAGTAAGGAGCAGTGGCACTGAGGCTGGTTTTCTCTGGCAGCTCAGGGCAGCCTGTGATGAATCCTCCTTAAAGTCTTGGCTATTCTTCATTGCAGGCGTCTCTCCAGCCAGTACCCCAGTTGTGGATTCTCATCTGGGTGCAAATCATACCCCCCTGCTGCCTGGCACCGAAATGGAGGTATTGTTTGCTCCCTGGAAGAACAAACTAGGTCACCCTGTTGTCACGTATTTGCCTCCAAAGATCAAGATGGTTAGGGTGGAATTTTGGAATGTTCTACTCTTTACGATCTCCACTTCTTAATTACAGTGGTACCTTGTATAACAGACAGCTTGTATAACATAAAATTTGTACAACATAAAAAATTCTGGAGATAGGGAAAATTTGCTTAACATAATTGCCTATGGGGAAAATCCGTACAACATAAAAATGGGATTACTCTGCTTTCAATGCATTCCTATGGGAATTTGTATAAAGGAAAATTTGCTTAACATAATTTCATTTGGAACGAATTAATTCCGTTATACAAGGTACCACTGTATAGTGATCATGATAATAACTAAGGACACCTCCCTTTCAATTCTGTGCTCTTAATTCAACTCATCACACTGTTTGATGATCGGTAGTGGCTTCAGCAGCTGGAACTCGCTGGGGGGGGAGGATGGGAGCTGTAGTCCAATCCCTCTGAGGATTGTTTTTATTTTATTTATTTTATTTTAGAGTATTTTTGCCCCACCTTTCTCCTTGGAAAAGGACCCAGCGTGGCTTACAGTGAGGAGGGACAATATACAGTCCAGTATATGGTCCCTCCAGAAATATTCAAGTACTGTGAACAGAGAATTGAGGGACATCTTACAGCATTAATAGACAACATTATGTTAAAGCTACAAGAGAATGCGAGCAGCTAAAGAGAGAGCAAAAATTCCACGTAAAAGTTATGAGTGGTGGAAAATAACATTGAAAGCAGTGTCCATGCAATCACACAAGGTTATAACTGGTTATAAATACAAAGTCTGTGTGATCATATAGGATCAGCTGGGAAGGATTGCGATATGGTACTGTTGTACTGTAAGGTACTAATTTGGGGTTGGCACGCTGCTCTGTATGCTTTCTGAAAAATAGAAACAAACACACGTTGGGACAAGTGAGAACAGACAAAAGAAAATATTTTTTTTACCCATCGTGTTGTTAGTCTGAGGAACTCCCGTGGTTGGGAGAGTGAGAACAGACAAAAAGAAAATATGTGCACAGGTTATTCTTTTATTTTTAAATACCAGCGATGATCACCCGCCATGCATCCAAGCTTGTAAGTTTGTAGAATAGTTTTTTTTAAAAATCTTTTGCATAAAGCATTGCATTGGTTCTAAATTAAGCTGGTGTTTAATGCAAAAACATTCCTTAATTGATGCAGTCTGTGTGTATAAAAATATTTTTTTACCCAGCGTGTTGTTAGTCTGTGGAACTCCCTGCCACAGGATGTGGCGATGGCATCTGGCCTGGATGCCTTCAAAAGGGGGCTGGACAGATTCCTGGAGGAGAAGTCCATCACACGATACAAGCCATGATGGAGATGTGTCATCTCCAGGCTTAAAACCAGGGTGCTTCAAGGGCCAGATGTAGGGGAGTGGTATCAGGAGATAATATCTAGTCTTGTGCACTCCCATAGGCATTTGTTGGGTCCACTGTGAGATACAGGAAACTGGACTAGATGGGCCCTTGGCCTGATCCAGCAAGGCTCTTCTTATGTTCTTATGTTCTGTTCCTATTCTTTTCATGGAAACCCGAAGGAATCCGAAGGCGCCCTTCCTCCCAAATCCTCCCATGAATCCACTGGCAACCCCACGTTGGCCTTGGGAGAGTCGAGCAAAATGGTGAGCCAGCTGGAAAGGAGACCGCAGGAGGGCCTCAGTGCTGGGGAGCAGCCTATACAGTTCTCTGGCCCTTGCCTTCTCCTCAGTTCCCGTCCTCTCCAGGCCTGGCTGCTTTTACACAGCCACATCTTGAGTGACCTCGAGGTTCCTGCGTAACTAACATCATTTTGTGTCCTCCGACAGCCGAGCCCGCCCGCCTCCCACCGAGGGCTGCTGGGGGCTCCCTTGCCCTATTCCAACGGGACCAGGGGGTCTCCTACCCGTTGCTCCAGCGAACCCCCTGAGCGCGAGAAAGGGAACCCAGCGAGGGGAGTGAATACTGTAGATCCGGGTGAGTGAGACAAGGAAGGGTCCACCTTGGGGGACAGGGGGAGATTTCAGTTTGAGGATGGGTTTGTGGAGACGGTACTCCCGAACCCGGCACCTTCCCCCGTGTGATGGCTGAGGATGGTGGCAGCTGTGGGACCACATTCTTGACAAGTGCTGGCTGGGGAAAAGTCCTAGAGTTCCTCTCAGAAAGAAGGAAGGATCTGGCAGAGCTGTGAAGGGATTTGGAACTATATGTTCTGCATATCGATGTTCTGTCCATTTAAGTGAGGCCTCAAGATGTTTTTTATTGAGGCAAGCCTTCTGAGCCTCCAACCTTTTATACCTTCTTTACTTTTAACATCTTAATACAGTGGTGCCTCGACTTACGAATTTAATCCATTCCGAATGCATGCTCTTAAGTCGAACTACTCTTAAGTCGGGGGACCTATCTAAAAAATTGAAAAAATAAGTTAAAAAATGAAAAACAAATGAAAAACAAATTGTAAGTCGAGCAGACCATATCTAAAATTTGTAAGGCGGCAATTAAAATGCCAACCGTTTTCCGCACTGAAGTCGAATTGCTCTTAAGTCGAGCTGCTCTTAAGGCGGGGTACCACTGTACTTAGTTTTATCAGCTGGGGGCCTTTTTAAATTCGCCTGTTTTTAGTATTGTTTTTATTGTGTATTTATTGTTGTTTTTAAACATTGATTTTAATATTTTAATATTGTTTATGCTGATTTTGTTGTGGTTGTTGTAAGATGCCTTGGGTCCCTTTGGGGAGAAAGGCAGCATAAAAATAAAGATTATTATTATTATTATTATTATTGATCGATATAGTTATCCTGACCTTCCTCACAAAAAAGGCAAAGGGTATGTGTGGCCTTTCCTTTTCTTTTGAAGCGCCCTGCCTTTCAAAAGTTGTTGTTTCTCCACATTCTACCAAGGCTGCAGCCCCATACATGACCCAGTGACAAACTTGTGGTTTCCCAACCTGGGGTAACTCAGATGCTCTTGGACTGCAGCTCCCAGAAACCCCGGCCAGCACAACCTAGTGGTGAAGGCTTCTGGGAATTGCAGTCCAAGAACATCTGAGTTACTCAAGGAATCCCTGATCTAAATGAAACCATATCAACGCGGGAATGACCGTTAGCCCTACGTCCTGCTTTGTCTCTTCCCAGTTGTTCTTTTGGTAGCCCATAATTCCCATTTCCTCGCCACATCCAGTGGAGAGTCCATGGAGGGAACAAAAGCCCATTTCTCCCCATCGAGGGTTTGACCTGCTGTGACTCTTGCAGGGAAAGTCTTGCTAAGCACAGGAAAACAACTAGGCAAGGCATTTGTAAGAATGGCCTTGGGGCAGCCCAGTTGTCTTGTTTAATGTTGCATGAAATTAGAGAGAGGAAAAATGATTCTGTGTCCTGGGGATGAAAGCTCACAAGTGACTGGCTTGTTATTTCCCCCCACCTCATATTTGTTATCTTCACAGATCATGGAAGCCATACCAGTTCATTAAGCAAGGACGCTGAGCACAGCATAGCCAAGGTAGGAATCAGCAGACGCTCATCATCATGTCAACCTTGAAGGGAGTTTATGGACTGATTTAACCTGAGGTCCCCAGTTGTTTATATCATAGAGCCATAGTTGAAAGGGGCCCATAAAGCAGCCATTGAGTCCAACCCCTTGCTCAGTGCAGGAATTCAAATCAAAGTCTGTCTGTCTCTGTCTGCCTATCTATTGATCTATCGATCTATCGATCTGCTGGAAAGGAAGGGAAACAGCAAGGTCAGTTTGGGTTCTCTTCCACCCCACCTCCTCCTCTCAGGAAAGCCTTACTTCAGTGTACTGTAATCCCCCACTTATCGCGGGGGTTAGGGACTCGACCCAACCTGCGATAATGGAAAATCTGTGATATGCGGATGCTGGGTTGGGTTGGGACTAGGGGGCCTGTCTGGGGCCACCTACACTTAACTGAGGCCTAGCGCTGTCCCAAACGGGCCACCAATGGGCTTCCTGGACCTGTTGGACGTCCCAGAAGTGGTTTCCGGTGTTCCGGAAGTGACTTCTGGTTTGCTGGAAACCACTTCTGAGGCCTCCAACAGGCCCGGGAAGCACGTTGGTGGCCTGCTCGGGCCAGCACCAGGCCTGGGGTAAGTGGAGGAGGCCTCAAATAGGCCCAAGCAGCTTATCCCCGGGGCCTTGCCTTTCCTATACTGCGGTCCTGCGATATATCAGGACCGCAGTATATGAACCGCGAAATGGCAGAGGACCACTGTATAAGATCACGTCTTAATTTTTAGTGTCATGATTTTAGGGAAAAAATAGCGTCATATACATGGGAAAATACAGTAATATTTTCATTAATTTGAATAACAACGAAAGCACTTCCTTTTTTAAAAAAATGTGATTGTAATAGTACTTAGTTATTTTTCAGCTGTAACATCTATGGAGATTCTCATTCATCCAGATGAGGTTATCTGGGAGTTGAGTCATAGCAAAGAAATCCAGTTGCCAGGACTCAATTTCCAGATTTCTACTGGAATAGGAACAGGTTTCAAAAATAATTTATTAAATCCACATTATAGAAGGTTGAAAAGACTGAAGATGGCCGGAGAAAAAGGCCAGCATGGCTGAATTAATGCTCATGTAAAAAGCAATCATAGGCAACTGAGTCCCTGTTTTGACAGATGGGAAGGATCTAGAACAGTGGGTGGTGAACCTTCGGCACTCCAGATGTTTTGGACCACCACTCCTACTGTCCTTCGTCATTGGCAGTCTAGGCTCGGAATTCTGGGAACGGTAGTCCTAAACCTCTGGTGTGCCACCACTGATCTGGAACAGGCATGTCCAAACTTCGGCCCTCCAGATGTTTTGGACAGCAACTCCCACAGTCTTTTGCCACTGGCAATCTAAGCTTAGAATTCTGGGACTTGTGGTCCAAAATATCAGGAGGGCCGAAGTTTGGACATGCCTGATCATAGAAGCTGAGCAATGCCTCTTAACAAGCATCATCTCTCTTTTATGCCTAGGTGGTCGTCTCTGAAACGACGATCTCTCGTAGTGGCCGCATGAGCGCCCAGGAACAGCTCATCAGGATGCAAAGGAACCAGGAGGCCAGAAGGAAATCGGAGGCTGCCCAGGCCAACTCTCAAGGGGCCTGGCGAGATTCTCTGAAACGTGGGTCCAGCCGGGTGGGTGTGAAGCCTTGCATGGGGGAAGACCCTAGGACTGGGAGAGTGGCGAGAGACAACGGCAAGGACTCGCCCCTCTTTTACATTGAGTCACCAAGGCTTTGACCGGGGGGGCTGTGGAGCCCATGGTGAAATCATAGATTTTGAAGCCCCAACATTCACAAGGGCAGTCCCCGGAGCCTGCTTCCCTAAGGAAGGCTGGAAAAGGCAGGTGTCTGTCCAGCTCCGTAGCCACAAAACCGTTTTCACCACCAAGGGGAGGGTCTTTTGTAAAGCTAAGGGGTCTTAAGCGCTCGTTTCAGACCAACGCCAAAATGTACATTACAACACAGATCATTCACTGTAACACGTCTTTAATGGCAAGGGAAAATCCATCTCCCCTTCAGCTGCTGTGAGGACTGAAACTAAACTCACAAGGAATGAGGAACCCTGGGATGGAGGCGACAGATGATGCTGGTCTACCAGCTGATCTAAGAGTTGTGGCTCTCTGATCTCGAGAGCCTTGCTTCTATTGCACTACTGCTGGGGAATGGATGTGCACAGGTTTAGGTCCAAAGGGTAGCCAGGACATCTCAATATATGATGGGGGAGCAGTACTACTGCACATGGGGGATTCTTTGGTTCATATCTTTTATTGAGTGTTGGGTGGGCAGATGATTTTGCTTCATTCTTTTTTGTTTTCAAAGAGGGAATAGGAGCATCTAATGGTCTGTGATAAGAAAGTGGGAAGGCCCGGAATCCTAGATTCTCTGGGTTGGAGGTGATTGAGCTCATATGGACCTTAGAAACATATATTAAAATGCTTTGGCTTTTATCAGGAGTGGAGAACCTCGGGCCCTGAGGCTGTAACTCAGCATTCTAGGTCCCCAATCCAGGCTTCTGTTCTTATTCAGATGGCTTTTCCTGCTGCTGAAATGATATGAACATTTGGTGCTGTACATGTTTTGTACTGGCTTTTCCTATTCCAAAAAGTTGCATTGCTTTTCCTAAGGCTAAGGTCATGGTTACACTATGAAAATAAATCAGGAGCCGGTTCAGGGTTTTGAAGTCAGTTTAAAACCACATGGTGGATTTGCAATAGTGTGTCCATCCTCTTGGAAAAACTTCTAATCCGTTTTTAAACTGTGCTGTATATCAGTCAAGGGGGCTACACAGGCTTTTAAAATAATTGCATTTGAGGCTTTGTCCTGCACCTGCTCGCCCTTACAATGTCTGTCTCTGGTGTTAATTTTAATATTTCTATTATGCTTTTCAATTTCTTGCAATCTGGCATGATACTATTCTGTATGACAGGTAGAAAAAAATAAAATAGATTGGTCTGGGAAGTTCCCCAGCACTCTGATACACATACACACAGAGAGATGCACAAAGTTGCTTGTGGTGGGAGTAGTCAGTAAGGAGAAGGAGTGATGGATCCAGCAGCCTGGGCTGGCCAAAGGGAAGGCACACAAGAGAGTGGCAAAGAGAAGTTGACAAAAAAAAAAAAAGAAGAAGACAAGATTGGCCACTTTTAGGCTTGAGAAGGAGTGCTTTCCTCCCAATCTTTCTCTCTCTGATTGGACACCAAGGTTTCTCCTTAACCCAGGCATGTCCAAACTTCAGCCCTCCAGATGTTTTGGACCGCAACTCCCACAGTCCTTTGTCATTGGTAATCTAAGCTTAGAATTCTGGGAGTTGTGGTCCAAAACTTTAGGAGGGCCAAAGTTTGGACAAGCCTGCCTTAGCCTGAAACTGTGATCCTGGCACCCATTACTTGAAAAGCCCCACAGGCACAATTTACACCAGGGCTGTTCAACTTTGAACAGGCCAAGATCTACTTTTTCCGGCCCAAAGTGCCTGAGGGCTACTACGCTAAAACCTCTACTTACGAATTTTATCCGTTTTGAGCACATGCTCATAACTAAAATCTTTTGTTAAGTAGAGCAGCAGTTTCTCACAGGAATGCATTGAAAACCAATTAATCTGTTCTGGAGGGAACAGATTTCAATGCACCATGGCCCTTGAATTGCCCTGCTCAGCTGAAACAGTGGGCTGGCAGACCCAGAACTTTGCTGGGGCAGTGGTGGTCCTTGGAATGGGGGAGGGAGGGGTGGAGAAGTTATCCCCTCACTTTTTTATTGATGGCTGGCGGGCTACTTTTGAACCCTTCACGGGCTACCAGTAGCCCGCGGTCTACCTGTTGGGCAGGCCTGATTTACACCAACAGAGGCATTTGCATGTACCAAAACGATTCAAAACAAATTGACTTCACCAGCTGTTTAAAATAAACAGCCCTCTTGCCGCCGAGTAAGAGACCTTACTTTCCAACAAACAAAAACAGACTTCATGAGCAAAATAAAATAAAGTCCACGCTTCCTGGTGCGTTGTGTAGGCAGAATTTTAACAATCCTTTTCAAATATCCTAAACCTGACTCAAAAATAGTATTTTCCATGTGTAACCGCACCCTTAGTTACTGATTCCATTTTGTTTAAATTGAAATTGTCCACATGTTTGCCTTATTGCCACTGGAATACAATCCCCCCCTCCCGACTTATCTGAAATTAAATCTTGAAATTAAATTCCGCCCTCGGGCTAAAAGAGGTTCCTCACTTTTGGCTTACGCAAGGGCTGTCTGAGGTAAACTGGACACCTTCTGTTCCAAAGAGCTTACCATAGCTTTAATTAAAAAAAAACCTTGTTACCCTGCTTACATTTTTCGTGTTGGGTTGGGAACGCAGGGTTTGCTTTGATGGGACCGCGGGGGATGGGGGCAGAACCTGCTTTGCTCATGCCCCCTCCCCTTCCCATGATTTAATTTCTCCTTCAGCCCCTCCCCAATAACTCCCCCAAGTCATCACCCAAGGAGGGCATGCAAAGTGGGGGACTCAAGCCTCCTCGATGCCCCCCAACCCCTGAATGGGAACGACAGCGAGTACTCCAGCTCTCCTACGCGCTGGCAGCGGAGGCTTCGCAGCAGCGGGGGAAACGCCTTGCAGGTACTAGGAGAGGCAGCCGTGGCTTTGGGGGGTTGGTGGAATGGAAGGCAAGTGTGTGTGTGGGGGGGGCAGTCAGATTACCCAGAGGGCCCCCTCGGTTCCCTCTGAGAGGGCCGGAAGTTGCATTTCTTTTGTTCCATTCAAACAGGGCGTATTCCCAACCTCAGTGGCAGGGTGCATGCAGTGCACGTAGAGGGCGACAAGTTCAGAGCTAGGAAAGGGCTAGGCCTGAGACCCCAGAGCTCAGCTCCCAGTCCGAGCTGGCCTCTAGGGGTAGAGTCAGGCTTCTCGGAGTGGAGTCATGGCAGGGGGTTGGACTGGATGGCCCTTGAGGTCTCATCCAACTCTATGATTCTATGAGTCAAATACAGTGGACCCTCGTATAACAAACAGTTTGTATAACATAACATCTGTACAACATAAAACATTCCAGAGATAGGGGGAAATTTCTTGACAGAATCGCCTATGAGGCAAATCCGTACAACATAAAAATGGTCGCAATTAGGGATTACTCTGTTTTCAATGCATTCCTGTGGGAAATTTGTATAAAGGAAAATTTGCTTAACATAATTTCATTTGGAATGAATTAATTCCTTTATACAAGGTACCACTGTAGCTGTTTTGATATCAGACAGCTTCTAAGCTCTCGACATATTTCCTGAATCCACATGGATGGTTCCCAACTTTGGATCTCCAGATGTTCTTGAATTGCATCTCCCAGAAATCCTGACCAGAACCATTGGTGATGAAGGTTTCAGAGAGTTTTGGTCCAAAAGCAAGTTTGGGAACCACTGGTCCCCACAGCCTAAAGTCTGCCCATGTTCTGTGTTGTGGGATCCTTTCCTAGGAAGGACCCAGGGCATCACATTTTAGGATATTAAAAGGATACACTAGCTCAGGCATGTCCAAACTTCGGCCTCCAGATGTTTTGGACCACAACTCCCACAGTCCTTTGCCATTGGAAATACAGGCTTGGAATTCTGGGAGTTGTGGTCCACAACATCATGAGGGCTGAAGTTTGGACATGTCTGCACTAGCTTCTACTCACATAAAACCCAGCATAGGAACACAAAGCAGGAGACACTAGGATAAATTTGATGAGGTTTAGTATTTATTTATTTCAGGTACAGATATATTTAAACAAGCTTCCTGCAAAGCCCTAAAAAGGTACATAAGTTTAATAGAACTATATCAGACAAGTGTCGGATGAATTGCGAACAAAAGGGAACACTGGAATATATGTGGAATTTCTGCCCTACAATAGAGGCCTGTTGGCATGAAGTAATTAATTGGCTGGAGATTTTGACTAATCAAAAAATAATCAAGATTGAAACAGCAGCAGCAGCAGCAGCAGTAGATGTAGTCGTTGTTACCAGGAGAAATGCAAAGCTGACCAATAAAAAGCAAATTTGCAAACTTTATAGGGGCAGCAAGGTGTAAAATAGCTAAAATCTGGAGAAATACTCAAGATCTTTTGTTACATACCTTTATGAATAGGATATGGCAGGCATGTCCAAACTTCAGCCCTCCTGATGTTTTGGAACACAACTCCCAGAATTCTGAGCTTAGATTGCCAATGACAGTGGGAGTTGTGGTCCAAAACATCTGGAGGGCCGAAGTCTGGACATGCCTGGGATATGGCAAATGGTGTTGTTGGAGAAATTGATTAATATGATTAGAATATACAGAGGAGACATAAAGCATGGTTAGTTCACAGAAATCTGGAAATCCTTATTAAAAATATAGCAAGGAGTTAATTGGGAGAGAAACATGGTTCAGAAAATAGATTATTGGCCTGTAATTTTTTAGGATGGAAAGGGAATTTGAGATTAGATGTAACCCTATCAAACTGTAAATAGCTAGTGCCTAAGATAGTAAAATATGTAATAAGTAAGATGATTACAATGTAGCTTACTAGTTTAAAGTTTCCTTGTTTTCTTTTCCTTTTTCTTTGTAACACGGATTGTCTATTTTTTTAGTAAAAAGGAAAAAAACACTTTCTCTTTCAAAGAATTACACATTAAAAACAAAACACATCAAAAGCTATGCACAATAGTTTATTACAGTACATAATTTTAAAAAGAATTAAAATACAGTAGTACCTCAACTTACAAATTTAATCCATTCCGAATGCATGCTCTTAAGTCGAACTACTCTTAAGTCGGGGTACCTATCTAAAAAATTGAAAAAAATAAGTTAAAAAATAAAAAAGTTAAAAAAATTGTAAGTTGAGCAGACCATATCTAAAATTTGTAAGGCAGCAGTTAAAATGCCAACAGTTTTCAACTCTTAAGTTGAGCTGCTCTTAAGTTGGGGTACCACTGTATATATGATTGAGATGGATTATGGTACTGTAGCTCCTTTTGGAACAGAATAGTTGGGCCTGTGGTTCCCAACCTTAGGTCTCCAGATGTTCTTGGACTGAAACATCAAGAAGCCTTCACCCTTTGGTGTTTGCCAGACAGGAGCAGAGGGACAAAGCAAAGACATTTGTTTGTTTTGGAGGGGAGCCCATTAGGGCAGCGTTGAAATGAAGGCTACCCCCAATACCATGCCTGCAAGCCTTACTGTGGAATGAGTCTTCAAGGAATCTTCCCTGCTCATTCCAAAGTGGATCCCACAGATGGGTTCAAAGGGTAGTACAGTAGGACCCCCGTATCCAGTTATTCATTATCCACTGATTCAGATATCCACGGCTGGCAGAGGAAAAAAAATTAAATAATTCATCAGCCACAAAGCAAGCTGTAAAGCAAGCTGTTGCCACAAACAGCATCTGTAAAGCAAGCTACTGTCACAAACAGTGGCCATAAAGCAAGCTACTGTCTCAAAACAAGCAGTCATAAAGCAAGCTACTGTCAGGAAACAACAGTTTGGGGGTGGGCAGGCAGGCGTTCTCTCTTATCCACGTTTTTTATTATCCATGAGAAGGCCTGGAACCAATCCCCAGTGGATACCGGGGTCCTACTGTACTTTAAAAGAAAAGAAAACTGCATGCCAAGAAGAGGTAGACTCCAGGAAGTGGAAGGAGATAGGAAAGGCCCTTTCTTAAAGGGGAGTGGATCATGTAGCATCACTTGAGTTGAGTATGCCATGTAGATGCAAAGATCTCACCATAGGGCATACTACAGTAAATCTCTCAGCAATCCTATTTTGCCCTCACCGGGCCGCTCCAAATGGGCCATGTAGCAACACCCTCAGTCGAAAACAGCAATATGTTTGCCATCAATTGTATTCATTGCTCACAACACTTAGACGGTAGCTGAAGGTGGTCTGGTGTTGTTTTTCTTCCCAGGAAGGACCGGCTCTTGCTCCTCCATAGATAATATCTGTGCAACCTCTGAAAGCCAGAATCATCATCCCCTCCCAACTGACAACAACTCCATGGACCCAGAATCTGGTGGCAGGACATCTGAGCGAGATCACCCACCCCCTCTCGACCTCCCCTGTAGTGGTACCTCTGGAACAACACATCCGGCGCCATCTTCATCCCATCCGACCCATCAAAAGCCACGTGCCTTGAAAGCTTCAGATAGGTCCCTGCCTCACACCGAAGAGTTCAGCCAATTGCCATCAAAGCCCAAGAGTCCACAGTCAACATCTCACCAGTCAGAACCAACCAAGGAGGAGCAGCCTCCATTGAATGGTCTTCACTGGTTGGCACCTTCACCTCAGGCAGCCAGTCGGAACTCAGGTCTTTCTAGAGTAGCTGACTGGCCTCCGACTGTGTCATGGACCAGTGAGGTGTGGGCATCTGAGCAAAGCCTTGTGGGTAATCGGAGAAGCACGGCCAATGGTAGATGCCTCAGGTGGAGAGGGGAGAATGCGTCACGCCAAGTGGAGACCTACCTAGGAGAGAGTGCCAGGCCTGTCAAAGTCACACTGCTGAAAACCAGTTTTTAGTTCATATGGTTAGAGAGAGAGCAGCAATACCGATCCGGTGTAAACCTGCCCGCCTGCCCATCAAGCGGTACATCATGAAGGAATAGGTAACAAGCTAGTAGCTTCAGAGTGCAGCTTCTGTTACCGATCGCTTTGACTAACACTCCATTTAGAGAAACTATCCAAAGATTTGTAACCTCGTTTTAAAAGCCTTAAATTTTAGGGAGCCTGACTAATGCACTCGGAAACACATTCTTTTACATACAGGCATTCCCATCTGCACGTATACACATATAAACACTTCCAAGGAGCATACCTTGCCCCATCAGTATTAACACTAACTTTCACCTGCCCGTTTGGGCTCTTGTCATATATAAAGTGCTTTGCACTGCATCTGTATTCCCAAGAGCCCTCAAGAATATTTTGCTGTTCAGTACATGCATGGCACCCAGTTCCCACAGAGACTGGGATCTAGGAATTCAAAATGAAGGTCCTTTTTATGGAGCTCAGTGGTTGTCTGAGGACACTGCCTTCTGTGGTTCCCACTTTTCTGGGAGTTACAGTCCAGGAACATCTGGGGAACCACAGGTTGAGAACCACTGGTCTAGAGGTCTTGTTCTCAAAGGTCTCCAGATGTTCTTGGGCTGGAATTCCTAAAAGCCTTTGCCTGCAGAAGGCAGGCAAGGTCAAGGCTTCTGGGAGTTACAATCCAAGAGCATCTGGAGACCTTTGAGAACAAGACCTCTAGACCAAGGGTGTATAATTAAGGGCTGTCCAAGGAGATGGCTAGGGGAAGGTGTTGATCTAAAAAAAATAATCATTGGATCTCAGATTTCAGTTTCACCAATACTCATTTATTATGAGAAACCTGTCCATGCAAGTGGGAGTACATGTTCGGACTTCATTGGTTTCTTGTAGATTCCCAGCAGCCCAAGCCATTTCTGGAGGCATGTGATATTGGTGCAGAACCTTGTACTCCACAGTCCCCCAATAAAGGCAATAACACCTCCCTCACCTGATATAATATTTGCTGAGTATGTGCACCCAAAGCTGAAGTGCCTTGGCTCAAAAGTTTTTACCTCCAAGTAATCCAGAAATGTCTGCAGTTGCACCGTGTTGGGCCAAGGAGAAACCAAGGGAAAGATGTCTCACTGGGGATGGTAAAGCGAGGGTGTGTTACATATATTCTATCGTAGGTATGGGGGCTTTGGACCATGGAGGAATGATGGTTTAGGCAGTAGCTGTGTCAAGACACATGAATACGAGGTGTCTGCTCAAGAAAACAAATCATGTCTGGTCAGATGATGTCCCCATTTAAAAGAGCAGAGTTAGGAAAGATGACTACTGTACTTTGAACGACATCTTGCCTGCCCTTTGCCCCTGCCGCCATGGCCCAAGGTCATGATGGGTGGGGAATTCTGGATGTTTTAATCCAAAAAGTGTAACTTTTCCATGGTCTGAAAAAGAGGCACTAACTTTAATGTGAATAAAACCTAGAACTGGATCACTCAATGGAAAAGGGCAAGCAACGAAAGGGGGGAGGCTTGTGTGCGCATACTATTTCAGGCCACGTTCTAACAATAACAAACTAAATAATACAGATCTCTGACAACCTAATCTTTTGCACAGAACTGTGGTTAAAAAGGAGGGGAGTAGAGGATAGAGGAGTAGATCAGACAAGTTGACGAGAGAGGTATGGAATGGGAAAATGGCAGTTGTAATAGAAGAGGAATGATGGGGAGAAGGCAGCGCTCTACAGACATTGAAGTACAGAGAAAGGACCCTGGTCTGACAGTGCAGGAGCAATGGTGTTCCAACTCCTCCTGTAGTTCCCATTCAGGTACCCAAGCCAAGTAACCCAAGTTCATTGGATGCATCCTCATGGACCAGCTGGTCATTACAGCCAGTTGTTTCTGGGAGTGTCCATCACTATGCCAGGCACCCTAGCCTTTAGGCCACCACTCCTAATATTCATTCTATGGGAAAACTATGGGAAATGTCAGGAGATTTGTCTGCAAAAATTTTATTAGGCAGCTTCCCCAAAGTCAGAGGAGTGAAAATTAAACAAATGAAACGAAATTTAAGATTTTAAAAAGCGCTCAGAGGCCTGCAGCCGTGCAAACTGTCACCCACCAACGATGCCAGGGTTAACTGCTTTTCAACATGGGGTAATGGTTCCTTGTATGAATGCTAGATTCAACACCCAAGGCTACTGAACCATCATTTTAATATTCTCCAACATTTTAACATTAGCTACATACCATCTTTCTGTATAAGGACTATTCCAGTTTCTGTACTCAATAAAAGTCTAACATTATGCATCCTTAAGTGTCAGCTTATTTGTTCCAGAGCTTGGTCTTATTTGTTCATAGTCTATACTTAGAAATAGTCTTTCTCCTCTAAACACTTTAATATAAATGGAGTTGGTACAGTATGTTGTAATTACAGCCCAAGCTTCTGAGCATTATTTATTTATTGTGTTTTACCTCACCTTACAAAATTAAAAGACCATTTTAAAGCATAAAACAAATACTAAACACAAATACTAAAAAATACAAATGCTATAAAGGATGACACTGTACAAATGTCACACTAACAAATGTAAACAAAAGCAGGACCAAACACATTAAAAGCAGGAAGGCACAACAATCTATTTTAAAAACCCACCCTCACATCCAGTCACTTCATGGAAGCTTGCCTGAGGGGAAAAGGCTTTGCCTGCTTCTAGGAGGATTGTAAAGATGGAGCCAGGCTGGCCTCCTGTGGGAGGGAGTTCCAAATTCTGGGAGCAGCAGCAGAGAAGGCCCTCTCCCTTGTTGCCACCAAACATACCTATGAATGTTGTAAGACCTAGAAAAAGATCTCTTTATGGCAGAGTGATAATTTGAACCTGGTTCTCCCTGTCATGTAGCCCAGCAGATTCCCGCTGCCCCTTGGAACTATACCTCCCATCATCTCCAGTAAGGATGGGTGGGTGTTTTATAGCCATCCGGGTGGGTAGGTCAGTAAATCTTGGAAAGGAATGACATCACATTGGGTCAATCTACAGGAAAACTTTTCAAGGCATGAGCAAAAACCTATGCATATACAGTGGTACCTTGTATAAAGGAATTAATTCGTTCCAAATGAAATTCTGTTAAGCAAATGTTCCTTTATACAAATTTCCCATAGGGATGCATTGAAAATGGAGTAATCCCTAATTGTGATCATTTTTGTGTTATACAGATTTGCCCCATAGGCGATTCTCTGTTAAGCAAATTTTCCCTATTTTTGGAATTGTTTATGTTGTACAGATTTTATGTTATACAAACCGTTTGTTATACGAGGGTCCACTGGTATTTAGCAATTTATGAAGTGGCCTCTACCTCTATAAGCCAAAGGTGTAGCGACAGGTGCCTTTTCTACAGCAGCCCACCAGTTTTCTGCATTCTTGATCAAAAGGTTAGAGATATAAGCGTGCATAAGGCTGCACCCTTGAAACCTTGTTTTGAAGGCACCCCTCCCATTGGAAATAACCGGGTTGCTTCTGAGTCACCTGAAAACTGCACCCCATGAAAATTAAATACTTTTAATCATATATTTTCATGGAAAGCAAAACCACTGCAGCACTCTTTTTTTAAAAAAAAAACTTTAATGTAGTGATTTACAATAAACAAAACAGATTCTACTCCTAACAGGCATAAATACAACCTAATCTAAGCAACCCTATTTTCAACCCAGAAAAGTAGGTTGTCAAAAAGTCTTATACAACTGTGGGCCTGATTTTACTCATTTTCTCAGATTAATCCCTTCTAAAAGTCATTGGGACTTGCGTCTGCATAAGTGCTGGTAGATTAACGCTGAAACAGCACAAACGCCAGGGCAGGATTCATAATCAAGTCTTGGCAATTATTAGTTAAGTAGCATCTTGGCTCCCTCGAGGACTGAAGGAGGTGTGCCAGATGGGTTAAAAACCTCCTGCTGCAGACTCTGCCTCCAAAGCTCAGTTGGTGATTTGAAGGAGCCGTAGCCACAAGAGTAAGGATGGCCGGGGAGCTGCGTTACCCGTGCAAGGTGGTCATCGTGATGGGCGGCACCAGGGGCATCGGCGAAGCCATCATGAAAGAGTTTAGTGAGGGCGGAAGGGGTGGCGACCAGGGAGGGATGAGAAGTGTCGAAAATACTGTAGATGAATACAGCATCTATGAAAATATATGCAGGGGCTGAAACCAAGTCTAAGAGCCCCTGAGATGTATTATGGTGAGAGGTGGGTGAAGTTGTAAATACAGTGGACCCTTGTATAACAAACAGCTTGTATAACATAAAATTTGTACAACATAAAAATTCCGGAGATAGGGGAAATTTGCTTAACATAATCGCCTATGGGGAGAATCCGTACACCATAAAAATGGGATCACTCCGTTTCCAATGCATTCCTATGGGAATTTGTATAAAGGAAAATTTGCTTAACATAATTTCATTTGGAACGAATTAATTCCTTTATACAAGGTACCACTGTAGTTATAAATAGTATCCCATTTCTGAAACTGGAAAGAAAAGTGGCATAGGTGGCAAATAAGGTTGGGGGGAATGAATGAGAATAACCCATAATGTTCCTGTACGTGTGAATGGAACTGAATTGTACTCTTCCTCACTAGTGCAAGGTGTAAATAAAATACCACCCAATCCATATATGTCTCTGCACTTTTTTATCCAGAAGATGCAAGATGCTGTGGATGCCGATTTTACCCACTTACACAGAAATCATCACAAACGATTCAGCAGGAATTAAAACTTCCCCAAACGTTGACGACTCGAGAGTAACCCCGTCTTAAAGTCAGCGGGACTTCCGTCTGAGCAAGGATGCATAGATAGGATAATGCTGGAAACAACAGCACGGTCTTCATAATGCAAAAGGACTACATTTCCCAGCATGCCGCGCTCAAGAGAGGCGTGCCCGATGGGTTAAAAACCCCGTGCTGCTGCCGCTGGTCAGTCCAAAGCTCAGCTGGTCGGTGGTAATTTGGGGGGAGTCGCGGCACCAGCAGAGATGGCCGGGGAGCTGCGCTACTCGTGCAAGGTGGTCATCGTGACGGGCGGCACCCGGGGCATCGGCGAAGCCATCCTGAGAGAGTTCGGTGAGGGCGGGAAGGGGGCAATCGAGGAAGGAGCGAGGCTACAGGGTTCCTACAACAACCGGTGCCGGGGCTCAAACAGGGGGAACTTGCTCCCCAATCAAGATGTGTTGTGTTCAACAGATGTCAATGAAATTGGAGGTGCGCGGGGGGGGGAGATAGGGAAAGTGTTCTGTGCATGCTCGGAGGCCATGCCGCACTGACGTGAAAAGTTTTGTTCTCCACTCCGGATGTCGTTGGGGGGGGAGGCTCAGGGGACCTGGGTGCAGTTAGAAGGAAAGGGAGAGCTTGTCTCTACATGCTCAGAGGCAATGCTGGTGCATCGAACTTGCAAGTTTCGTTCTCCGGTTTTGGTGCAGTTTGGAGTTGAGGCGATCTGGATGGAGTTAGAGGTAAGGGACCGTGCTCAGGGGGCAAAGTTCCCTTTTTTATTTAATCACCCCTGACTCTGTGACTGTCCACCATCTGGATGGCTGCCCTACCGCGCCCCCCATGCCCCCAATTTCTGATTGCCCTGCTGTGGCTGGACATTGCTACTGGAGCCTGGATGCCTTGTTTTCAAAGATTCGCCACTGACAAGACATAAGGGCTGTGCCTCTTGTTTTTTCTCTCTTCCCTTTTTTTCCACCGAAGAAAAATATTTGCTCTTGTTTGGGAAAGACAGAAAGTGATGCCATCAGCAGTTTATAATCTTGTAGCAGTGTTAGATTTCATTGCCAGAAAGATATACTGACAAGACAATTTTCAGGGCTGTGGGGGAGCAGACCTCAAAGAACTGGAAATTCCTGTTGTGGCTCTCTTTCTAGGGATTGAGGTGTTTGTTCTCCCTGTTTTTGCAAACTCAGAGATTTTTTTTGTTAGGGATTCCCCCCCTCCCTTCCCCCTCCTGGTCATTGTAAAACTATGGATGGATATACTTTTCCTTCAGTAATCTGCATGTTGGCCGTCTCCCCCCCCCCCACACACTAATTTATTTGGTCTGGCTTGGATGCAAAATGTGACAAACAAGTGGGAGATCTATATAGTGTATATTAATCATTTTAGAACTGCAGAGCTGGAAGAACGTAAGAACATAAGAAGAGCCATGCTGGATCAGGCCAAAGGCCCATCTAGTCCAGCTTCCTGTATCTCACAATGACACCACCAAATGCCTCTAGGAGCGCACGAGACTAGATATCTGCCTCTTGATACCACTCCCCTGCATCTGGCCCTTGAAGACAGTTTTAAGACTGGAGATTACACATCCCCATCATAGAGACACCCTACGGATGGATCATCAGGACAAGTCTAGTCCCTCTCAAGGAGGCATAGTGGACTCCCCGTGTCTGGCTCAGATGCCTAAACCCCTGAGCTATTAATTTAGTCTCTTCTAGTCTTTACTTGGAAGCAAATACTAGCCTATAAAAATTAAAAAGCAATGGAAGGCAGGGGTTCCTTTATAAATAGTGTCCCAGTTGTGAAAATAGAAAGAAAGGGGGCATGGACAGCAAGTAGGTTTGAGAAAAGAAATAGATCACAATGTTCCTTCTAGATTTAAGGGGCTTCAAATGCAACACACATCAAATGGTATTAGCCCATATCTGTTTGGATAGAACTGTCTTCTTACTCCCCCTTCTCCTGAATCACATGAGTGAAACACAAGTCTTGGAATCCTTGAAACAGCATAACATTCATTTGTTCCTATCTAGCAATTAACAAGAGACATCTGGGATTCTCAGGTCCTCACACTTGCTCAAGAATCTTTGAAAGAACTCTTTAATTGTTGGCTAGGAAAGAATGAATGTGTCTTTTTTTGCAGAACAAATTAAGTCATAGGGTTTCAGCCAAGGCTGTTTATTGGAATCTTCTCATGCATTTAGCTTCCAGCCATTGGGCAGTCACCAAAGACTGCAGCTCAGCAACAAGGCGTCTGATCTGCATGCAGATGTTTTCAAAAATCCACCCAGGTATCTAAAAGAAGCCACTGTCCCAAGCCTCCAATTAACTATTGGCTAGTTTCCCCTGAGAATGTGTGGTCATTGAGAAGATGCTGGACTACATACCCCATCATTCCCTATCGCCATGGTTTCTGATGGGAATTGCAGGCCATTGGTTGAGAGAAGCTGGTGTGAAACATTTCTGGAAGAGAGGGACTGATGGTCTTATTTATTCGGTATAAGGCCAAGGGCTGCATGTACTGTATGTGATCTGAACTTCTGGGCTCTGCCTTGAATTCATTCCCTTTCCCTTTATTTTTCACAATTGCAAAAATAGTTGTTGTTTTTTTTTTGCTCAATTTTTCAGTTCGCCAAGGAGCCAAAGTGGCCTTCTGTGCACCTGAGACTGAACGTAAGTCCAAAACATTTTCCTCCGATTCTCCCCACCCTCTTATTTTGTATTTGCCCATAATAAGTCAGGCTGAGCTAAAAGGTAGCTTGAGACTCTGAAATCCTGGAGCAAGAAAAAAACAAACAAAGCAAAAACCCAAAGAAAGATGAGAAGGAGATACATAGGCCCAGGAAAGTAAATATGTGGCCCTAAACCTTTGGAACTTCAGTCCCTATTAACGTTGGTATTCCTGGCTGAAGCTGGTGGAAATTGGAAACCTGAGATCATCTGGAGGCTACAGCTTGGCTTTCATGGTGTAGACAGAGGAAAGAAAGGATATATGAGTTTCTTTTGTTTGCCTGCTTGTTTTCCGAAAGTAACATGAAGTTGACAGGTGTTTCTTAGCAGAAAGGTGCAATGATGCAGTAAGCCCGCCTGGTGGATTTCTGGCATCTCTACAGCTGTGAAGAGAACAGAAAAATCTGCCATATTGCAGTTTCCACAATGCCCACTGATTTCAAAGCAACATGGGCACGCTAATTTAAGCAGTAAATTGCCTCCCTATGCACAGTAACTTCCTGGAGATTATCTGAACATTGCTTGCAAATCTTAGGGGGAAGTTTGCTTTCCTGAGGACTAGCAGCCTGTGCCACAGTTTGCATCAGATACGGGATTTCACCCAGGGCCTGGCTGTGTCTGCCACTGTGAAATGTCATTAGAAGCCATGCTTTCCCTTTTGCTCCCGTCCATTATCAATCCTGACGCTAGGTGGAAGTGTTTCGCTGTGGACTGGAATGCATTTACCTCCTGGAGTAGAAATGCAACAGTGAATGGAATGGGACTGGCTGATTTTTTTTGTGAGCATTGGATAGGATTTGGAACCCTTTCTGGAACTCAAGATAGTTTGGTTCAAACATTGATTCGGCCATCAGTTGTGTGTTCATGTGGGATTTTGAGAATTGTCACTCACTTCTTTATGCTTGCATCATCGTTTTATAGATACACAACCTTCCCTAACTAGGGGACCCCCCAGATGTTTTATCACCCCATCACTGCCAGCTTGGTGGTGCTCAGTTTTTCCACTCATTTTACCTCCTTGGAAATCAGATCACCTTATTGGCAGAAAATTCCAACTTGAGATGGGCACAACCTTCTGGTTGGATGCCTGCTGACTTTCTTTTGCTCGTGGTTTGTTGATCTGCCCTTCCTCTGTTTCCTGGCAGTGACCAACCAGAAGAGGGACTGTGGCATCTGTCCCTAGCAGGGTGGATTTGATTTCAATCACGATTTCAATCACTCGATTTAAATCATGATTTTCTACATACTCATTTTTGCTGGAGTTGTTTTAATCTGGGAGAGCATGATACTGTGAATGGATTAATACAGCCTTATGCTACATAATTTAAAACTAATTTCACGATGAATAACCTTTGGACTATAATGTATCTTAACTAGAGCACAATCTTTAGAGAGGTTTGTCTTCAAAAAGCATTTAAATTTTTTAAAAATCCAATTGAAATCAAAAAATCAATTGAAATCAATTATTTTTTGAAATTAAAAAAATGTGATTTTTAAATTTAAAAAACCCATTGATTTTTATCCACCCTGGTCCCTAGCCTTTCGTCCTCCTTCAAATGGGATAAATAGATTCTAGTATAAGATTAGAAGCCATCAGGTGCCAGAGGGTGAAAGGAAAGACCCACCAAGGGGAGGACAGAATCAGAGAGAACTTCTTCCTTGACGTCTCCACTGCTGCCATTTCTCTCTGCCGTTCCTGAAAGGCTGTACTAACTGTGTTTGCAACTGCCCTGTCCTATGCCCTTGCAGGGGAAAGAGGGGAAGCCCTTCAGAGGGAACTGAAGGAGTCCGGCTGCCCCGGAGAAGCTCACTTTGTGGTCTGTGATGTTCTCAGTGAAAAGGATATTGAGGTAGGCAGTGGACATGCAGGAAGGGCAGGACGGTTGGGATGGGGGAGGCTTCTGTAGATTGCTGTAGAAAGCCTTCGAGAATACAAATAGTTTTATTCCAACATACAGTGGTGCCTCGGATAACGATGGTAATTCGTTCTCCGAGGTTAGTTATTATCTGAAACACGTCGTTATCCGAAACGCAGTTTCCCATAGGAATGAATGGGAAACCGTTTAATCCGTTCTGGAGCCTAGGAAAAAGGCACAGGCATCTGGTTTTTTGCTCAAAACTCTTTAAAAGGTGCACTTTAAAGGTACAGATGCAATGCCACCTGGGATAACTTTTTTACTGATGCATGCTGGAAATTCATTATCTGAGGCAGTCCATAGGGAAAATTCGTTATCCGAGGCAGCCCATAGGAAGATTTGTTATCCAAGGCAGCCCATAGAGAAAATTCATTCTCCAAGGCAGACCTATACCTAGGAATTGCGATTCGTTATCCGAGGCAGCCCATAGGGAAAATTCGTTATCAGAGGCAGCCCTATACCCGGAAATTTGCAGTTGTTATCCGAATTATTCGTTATCCCAGGCAGTTGTTATCCGATATACCACTGTATTTGGAAGCCACTTGGTTGGAGGGAGGTGGGTTGTCTTTTGCTGCTCTAGAAATTAGAGGAACTGTTCTTGTTCTCTAGTTTTCTCTTCCCCTTCCTGAAATCTCTCCCTTTGTATATCTTGTCCCTTTCCCCAGAATCTGGTTTCAGTGACCATAGACCAGTATGGATGCCTTGATTGCCTTGTGAACAATGCTGCAATTCGTGAGTCATTTCAAAAAAAATGGTTTAGATCTGGGGAGATTCTGGGTGCCTGCTTGTTACTTGTTGGACGCCCCTTGAAAGGCAGGCCTAGAAACTCTGGGAGAAATTCAGTGTTATGATCAGAGTTGAATGATTAACATTTGGGACTACCACTTCTAGAACCTCCTGCTGGCATCTTGGTAAGAAGAGAGAAACAAAGATGAGACCCATGGAGTAGATCATTTTATGTACTGTATTCAGTTTGTCTGATACATAAGCTGATCTGTTGTGCTTATGTGTTGTCTGTTTAATGGTGAAGGAAAAATCACGATTCATCACCAGCTGTTCAAGAATCTAGTTTACTTTTCATCTCACCTGCATGGGTCAAAAAAGCCTTGCCTTTTATATTTCCACTTGCCAATAGATCCTCCTTACCAAGAAATAGATGATGTGACCGCAGAGGACTTCCGTTGTCTGTTGGACATCAACGTTGTTGGCTATTTCCTAGCAGCGAAGGTCAGTGGTTCCAATCACCATCAAGATCACCTTAGAACTACAGAGCTGGACGGGCTTCTCTGGATCATGGAGACCAACACATTTTCAAAGTGGTGCCATGGTGCAGAAGAGAGTGACTAAAATGATTACTGGGCTGGGGTACCTCCCTTATGAGGAAAGGCTAAAACATTGGGGGCTCTTTAGTCTGGAAAAAAGGCGCCTGAGGGGGGATATGATTGAGACGTACAATATAATACAGGCCATGAGTGAAGTGGATAGAGGGACACTCTTCTCCCTTTCGCAAAATGCCAGAACTAGGGGAGATCCACTCAAACAGAGGGCTGGGAGAGTAAGAACAGACAAAAGAAAATATTTTTTCCACCCAGAGCGTTGTTAATCTGTGGAACTCCCTGCCACTGGATGTGGTGATGGCATCTGGCCTGGATGCCTTCAAAAGGGGATTGGACAGATTCCTGGAGGAAAAGTCCATCACAGGTGACAAACCATGATGGAGATGTGTCATCTCTAGGCTTAAAACCAGGGTACTTCAAGGGCCAGATGCAGGGGAGTGGGATCAGGAGACAGATACTGTATCTAGTCTCGTGCGCTCCCAGATGCATCTGATGGGGCCACTGTGAGATACAGGAAGCTGGACTAGATGGTCCTTTGGCCTGATCCAGCATGGCTCTTCTTACGTTCTTATGTTCTAAAATCCCAGCCTCTGGCTCTGCAGGCAAATGGAAGGAGTCTGCTTTATATCATGTCAAAGTGTAGATGCGTGAAGGTCATTCTGCTCTACAGCAGCCTTCCTCCATCCGGATCCCTCCAGAGATTGGTGAGGTGGCAACTCCCGTCTTTCCCAACTGGCTGGAGATGGTCAGAGTTTTAGTTTCATGTAGCTGGAGGGCATCAGGCTGGGGATGGCAGAATTGGCCCTGAGCAAGGCTGGCCTCAGGGATGGGCAACCCTGGGCACTGAGCGGATGGGTGTTTGCGTGTCAGACTAAGATCAAAGCTCTTTTTTGGGGGCTGCCTTGCTTGCAATGAATGAGGAGGGCAAAAAGTGAGGGTAGCGTGTTGTTTAAGGGTGAGCAGGCTGATTGGGATCTATGTACAGAAACAACCTGTACAGAAAGTTCTGCTTAATGTTTCTGCTAATGACTTGGTGCAGGGATTGCTTTTTAGATTTGCAGATGACGCAACATTGGGTGGAAAAGCTGACATTTATTTATTTATTTATTTACGAGCATTTTTACTCCACCTTTCTCTTTGGAAAAGGGCCCATGATGGGACATTCCTGATAGGCCTTAGCACTGGGCTGATCACAGGGTGAAATTTAACAGAGAGAGGTTTAAAGCCCAACACCTAGGAAGAAGAAACCAAATGCACACTTATTATACAATCAGAGACACTTGGCTCAGCGGCACTACACGACTGACGGCTCTTGGAATTGTTGTAGCTCACAAGCTGCATATGAGCCCACCATGTGATATAGCTGCAGAAAGGGCAAATTAACCACAGCCCCCAAATCGTGGTAGGGCCCCATCTTGAATACTGGCCTGTAGTTCTGGAGACCACACTGTAAGAAGGCCAACAAACTGAAACTCATTCAGAGGATGATTAGGGGATCTTAAACCAAGCCCTGTGAGGAACAATAGAAAGAACTGGGCATGTTTAGGCTTGAGGAAAGAAGACTGAGGAGAAATATGATAGCCCTCTTCAAATATTTGAAAGAGAGCCACACAGAGAAGGGACAGGTTTTGTTCTGAGTCATGATTATGGACTTCATAACAATGGGCTAGATTTGAATTGAGTAGCAGGAAAAAACTAATCCCAGGCTTCTTTTGCTGACCTTATTTATGTCGGATTAATAAGGAGGAAGAGCTGGAACAGGCATTACGAAGGCACTGCCAGCTAGAGAAGAAATATTGAGCAATGGCGTTTTGCTGCCTGAGTCCAAAAAGGAATTGGCCCCTCACTTAGTGCAAGGTAGAGAGCAGTGAGTCAAATCATTTCAGAAGAAATGAACTCAAAAGGAAGTGAATACAGTAACTAGTTTTATTTATTCGTTTGGTACAAATATTTATATTCTGCCTTGATCCGAAAAAGGACACAAGGTGGCTTACACTGTTAGAAAATGTTTTAGAGCCATATTAAAAGTGGGGAGTAAAATATTACAACATTTAAAAATAATTATATATAACGTAAAAAAACTAGTAACAGATCTCTTTTAATATCTAACATTCTGCTCTCCTTTCATGATACCTTCAAAGTGGCTGCCTGAGACAGCTGCTGCTTTTTGCCCAACGATAGGGCCAGCATAATTGTAAAGAAGCCACTGGCTAATGAAACACAGGTTAGCTTCCTACACCAGTGTAGTGTCCCTTGGTCAGAGTTTCATCCACCACCAGTGTATCGTCCCTTGTGTCAGTCACCTTTTTTCCTCTACTCTTTTCTAACAGTACGCACTGCCTCATCTCCGGAAGACAAAAGGGAACATCATCAACATCGCCAGCCTGGTTGCCACTGCTGCAGAAAAGAACGCGGTTGCATATGTCACAAGCAAGGTAATCCAGGGCACTGAAATGAGGCGTCAAGTCACTTTCTGGCCCCTCTTATTTTAAAGTGGAATTTGGGAAATCTTTTTGGAACCATCTTATTCTGTGCCTTAAACAGCAAGCAGTAATCCATTTTTCTATAAAGTACTGTGAAAGTTCATTCGGTGATTTATGTGCATTATGTTACACTTAAGGACCCCAGAATTGCCCCCTGGCTATTCTGTGACCTTATCTAAATTTCTGTATTATGTACAGCCGTGATTCCCAATCTTGGGTAACCCAAGTGTTCTTGAAGTGCAACTCCCCAAAGCCTTCACTTCTAGTTATGCTGTTCATGGTTTCTGAGTGTTGCACTGCAATAACATCTGGATTGCCCAGTGCTAGGCATGATGCTTTTGTGTGTGTTGTCTATGACTCTGATTGCTAGTCAGCTAATTGCCAAGTGAGCTGAAAGCACACATTCCTCCATCTCTTAGGAGGTTTAAGAAATTTGACTCACCTGAAATTCGACTTACCTGCTTGTGAGTGAAATCAGCTGGGTGGTTGCTATCCAGATTTTTATTCACATTTGTTCATTCATTTTATTTCTACTCCACTGTGTTTCCAGTAAAGAGAGCCTGGGAGCACTTTGCTTTAGCCAAGGTTTTCAAATATAGGAGAGGGATTTTTTTTAAAAAATGACTGTTATGGTGACAATTTTTAACAAAAGGCCGTTTGACGCCTGCTTCTGTGCTACCAATCAGAAGTTTGGTCCACAGATGAGAGGAAATGGAAGTATTGTTTCCTTGTGACAATTGTTCCACTGATTTTCTTGACCACAAACCAGAGGTTGGGGGAGTCATCTTTTTAGACAGTGATCCCTAAAATACTGGTGCCTATTATGCCCCAGAGCAAAAAAGGAAGGCCTAAGCATTATTATTTTGATGGCCTTTTGATTTGCCCTCACTTCCAATTCAATAGTCAAAGCTATGGATTTTCCAGTAGTGATGTATGGAAGTGAAAGCTGGACTATAAAGAAGGCTGATTGCCGCAGAATTGATGCTTTTGAGCTGTGGTGCTGGAGGAGAGTCTTGAGTGTCCCCTGGACTGCAAGGAGATCAAACCTATCCATCCTGAAAGAAATCAACCCCGAATGTTCACTGGAAGGACAGATTTTGAAGCTGAGGCTCCAGTAATTTGGCCACCTCATGAGGAGAGAGGAGTCCTTGGAAAAGTCCCTGATGTTGGGAAAGATTGAAGGCAAAAGGAAAAGAGGACGGCAGAGAATGAGATGGTTGGACGGTGTCATGGATGCAACCAATATGGATTTGATAAAACTCCAGGAGGCAGTGGAAGATAGGAATTCCTGGCGAGCTCTGGTCCATGGGGTCACGAAGAGTCGGACACGACTGAACGACTGAACAACAACAAGCATTATTATTTTAATGGCCTTTTGATTTGCCCTCACTTACAATTCCTACAACTTGCAGGGCGCTGTACTTGCCATGACAAAAGCGTTGGCCCTTGATGAGAGCAAATATAGCGTCCGAGTCAACAGGTAATGTTGCTGCTGTTGTTAATACGGTGCAATCATTGGTACCATCCTGCTAGATTACATCTCTAGGGGCCAAGTGATTTCAGGGCTTCAGAAATAAAAAACAGGACATTATCAGTTTCCTACAAAGCATCTGTGCTTTATTATGGCTGTAGTCTTTTACCACACTTATCTAGAAGTAATTCTCATCATAGGATTGAATTCTGAGTTGACATGTAGAGGGTAGTGGTGTCATTTGGTTCTGATTTAATTAAAGAGAAGTAGCCGTGTGAAAGCTGCCTAGATGCCCTAAGCACATCCGATCTTGCCTGATTTCGGAAACTAAGCAGGGTCGGCCCTGGTTAGTACTTGAATGGGAGACCACCAGGGAATACCAGGTGCTGTAGGCACCTGGAGTAGGTACTGGGAAGCCACTCCATTATTCCTGCCAAGAAAACTCCATGGACATGGGGTCATGAAGAGTTGGTCACGACTGTAACAGCGCAACACAACACAGCCGCGTGAAGGCCAAGAGTGGTATAAGGAGGCTCATGGTGCAGTGGTTAAATGCCTGTACTGCAGGCATAACTGTGCTCATGACCTGGGGTTCAATCCCAGGTAGCAGGCTCATGGTTGACCATCCTTCCCAGGTCGGTAAAATGAGTACCCAGCTTACTGGGGGTGGAGGCCGCAATGTGTAGCCTGCATACGGTAATTAAAAACCGTAAACTGCCCAGATACTACTTGACGTGGTATGGGGCGGTATATAAGCAGAATACTTTATAACAGAGCCGACTGTAACCTTGTGTCTTTGGACATATCCAAAGTTAAGAGGGTGGCAGACTGTAAACCGGCTTTCCTGAAGTTGGTAGGGAACATTTAATCCCCCTGAAGGTTTTCCCCTCCAGGCTATAGCTCTTTTAGTTCCTTATGATCAGGGTGAATTTGATCCAAGTCAGATTTTGTTTAATCTGTTCATCCATGGTGTGTGGGTGTGTTTGAACAAGGAAAACATCCTCTCTTGAGTGTGCCGCTTGGTGTGGGAGAAAGGGGTCCAGACAAAAATTTGGCGCCAAACATTTCAATGCCACCACTTTTAGTTGGGCTTACAACCCAGATTCTAGCGGCGCAGTTGCTTGAACTAGGGCACCATGCACACCCACTTTTAGAAAACCATGTGATTGCCATAGTTGGGACCAACATAATTTCCTCAAACCCATTATATATAGGCAGCTCTATGGAGAGGGTGCTGCAGCAATGCAGGCAAACCAAAGTATGTGTTACTTGTGGCGAAGAGCATGACAAGTGGACAGCCGAGTTGAGGAATTTTGGTTTTTCAGGTATTTTGGACTCCCCAGAAGCCACAGCCAGGATAGCCCATGATAGTGTTCTGTAGTTATTACAATCCTGTCCCATCTGAGCTGAAGGTAGTTTACATGGTTCTCCATCTTTCTCCTTTATCCTGCAAATATCCCTGTGTGGTAGGTCAGGATTGAGAAACTGCATCCAGGATTCTTCCATGGGTATTGTGAGCAAGTGAGGTTTCACAGCACTCTTTACACTACATTAGCCTTTGTCACCATTGCTGGTGTGTTTACAGGAGTTCTAGTCATTGGTGTATTCCACAAAGTCCAGAGGAGCGAAAGTTATTTATCCCTGACTTTTTCTTTCTGGGAGCAAATGCATGGATCTTTCTGAGTATGCTGCCTGAGATTACAGTGTGTGTATGTGAGTGAGTGACTGCTCGTGTGTCACATAAATTATCTTCGCAAACAAGGCACAGTGGTTAAGTGCCTGTATTGCAGGTAAAACTGTGCTCACAATCTGTGGTTCAATCTCAGGTAGCAGGCTCATGGTTGACTCAGCCTTCCATCCTTCTGAGGTCGTTAAATTGAATACCCAGCTTGCTGAGGGGGACAATGTGTAGCCTGCATAATTAAACTGTAAACCGCCCAGAGACTACTTGAAGTGGTATGGGGCGGTATATAAGCAGAACACTTTGTTTTGCTTTAAAACTGTTAGGGAAGTTTAGTATTTCAGAAGCTGTAAGCAAAACATCTTTCTTCCAAATGCATTGATTTTGAAAAATATTCATGATATGTGAATAGATCTCCTTGCTCTTTCTTTCTTTCTTTCTTTCTTTCTTTCTTTCTTTCTTTCTTTCTTTCTTTCTTTCTTTCTTTCTTTCTTTCTTTCTTTCTTTCTTTCTTTCTTTCTTTTAAAAATCCCAATAATTTAAATTGCAGCATCTCACCTGGTAATATCTGGACTCCCATGTGGCAGAAGATTGCCAGTGAGGCAGACGATCCACAGGCAAAGATCCAAGAAGGCATAGATGCTCAGGTAAGTGTTGTGATGCAGTGATCATGGCGCTGTTGGACATGGGGTTGGGTTTATGCCACCAACACAAACACTGCCATGCATCAGCAAACTATGAGGTTCCCCAACCTCTCTACAGCATGCAGATCTAATAAGATTTGCAGATGCTAGCTCTTTTTAGATGTCCTCCTTTATTTATTTATTTATTTATTTATTTACAAAAAAATTTAGCCGCCCCAGTACCAAGAGGTCTCTGGGTGGCATACAAACATGTATTAAAAAAACAATAAAATTATTAAAACTATAAAATCCAGTACAATTTAAAAGAACACACAATACAAATTATAAAACCCTGCTGCTCATGAGTCCAGCCAAAAAAAAAAATCTAATTAAAATGCTGGCCGAACAGGAAGGCCTTTGCCTGATGCCGAAAAGCCAAAAGTGTTGACGCCAGGCGGATCTCTGTAGGGAGGGCATTCCAGAGTTGGGGGGGCAAATGCCGAGAAGGCCCTGTTTCGACATGCCACCCCCTTACCTCTTTAAGGGATGGCACCTTCAGCAGGGCCTCCTGGCCTGATCTTAGAGTACGGGCAGGCTCATATGGAAGAAGACGGTCCTTTAGGGAACCAGGTCCTAAGCCGTTTAGGGCTTTATATGTAGGCATGAGCACTTTGAATTGGGCCTGGGCTGCAAATGGCAGCCAGTGTAAATTTTTTAGAACTGCTGTAATATGAGTCCGCATGGCAACACCACTCACTAACTGCACAGCCCGGTTCTGTACCAGTTGCAATCGCTGGACTGTCTTCAAAGGCAGCCCCACATAAAGCATATTACAATAGTCCAATCTGGTTGTTACTAGTGCATGTGTGACTGTTGCCAGGCTCTGCTCATCCAGGTAAGGGTGAAGTTGATATAGTCTCCGCAGCTGTCAGAAGGTACTCCTGGCCACCGAGTCCACTTGGGCTCAGTGGAAAATAAAAGTATTTTGTGTAACACACATGAAGCCTCCTTAAGTACTGGAAGTCCTTTGTAGAGTCTCCCCCTGGGTTCTGAGATCTCACTAGCTTAAGGGCTAGAAATGTGTATTATTGTTGTATAAATTCAACCTTAATTATAATGTAGAGGTTCTTTGGTCCTAAAGATATTTTGTTTTCATCTCTCAGAAGGCTCGGTAAGAGATTCTGGGAATTGTAGTCCAACATTTCTGGAGGCCTTACTTATTTCCCTCGAGGGCCTAACTCTGGTTTAAGATCTGCTAATATTTCTTGTTTGGATTAGAAGCTAAGATTCTTGGGGGGGGGGGGGTGGAATGAGTGCATCAATGTGACGTGTGTGGTATGGTTCAAGTGCTCATGTCTTTCTCTTTTCCATTGCATTTCTAGCCTCTGGGACGTTTGGGGACCCCGGCAGAGATTGCATTGGCTGCCTTGTTCCTGGCTTCTGATGCCACCTTTTGCACTGGGACTGACCTTTTGGTCACTGGCGGAGCTGAGCTTGGCTATGGGAAGAAGAACAGCCAAGATGTGGCCAAAGATGTTAAAGAGTAGTGTGGGAGTAGGTCAGGATCACAACACTTCTGTGCTTGGAAGGACATGGGGGAGAAGAGGGAAAACATCATTGCTGATTCGTGTCTTTGCAGGCTGCTGCCCCAATGGCTTGATGTCTTAGCCCTCATCCATTAAAAATTAAATAAATTAAAAAGCTAGGATGGGTGAATTGTGGGTTGCCTCTTCACTATTTGTGAAGAGAATAAATTTGAGTTTCCACAAAATGGGTCCAATATGCGGTGCAGAGTACACCGCTCCTGTCTTATCCTTGACCGAAAACTGCATGGAACAATTACCGTGGTCCAGTATGATGGAAAAGATTATTGTCTATTTACTGACATTCCGATCCATGTATTTGATTTCCACTATTAGAAATGAGGTTTTCAGATTTTTTTAAATAGCACAAATCCCATTGTTCTCAATTCTGGGGGTACTCCTGATAGACCCACACCCACAGACACCTAAATGTAGCTCATCTGGAAAAAAGGCCAAGTTGAAAAAGCTTTGAGACTTGGCGTAGTCCTCGCTGTGCCCTACATTCCTGCTTAGAAAGGAAGTTGCATCCAGGCAGCCATATTTATTTTTCCCGCCCTGCCCCACTTATTACTGCTACATATTCCTTCTTATTTTTTTCCCTTGATTTTGGAACTAGTTTCTCACTGTATACTTTGTTTCATAATTATGTGTGGATTCTGCAACAACATATCCCATTACTGTGGATGAAGGTTAATTTGTTACAGCCAAAAAGAACATTTCACCAGGGCCTTTTGAAATGAACATAGTGGTACCTTGTATAAAGGAATTAATTCATTCCAAATGAAATTATGTTAAGCAAATTTTCCTTTATACAAATTCCCATAGGAATGCATTGAAAACGGAGTGATCCCATTTTTATGTTTTACGGATTTTCCCCATAGGCGATTATGTTAAGCAAATTTCCCCTATCTCCGGAATTTTTTATGTTGTATACATTTTATGTTATACAAGCTGTCTGTTATACAAGGGTCCACTGAGGGATGCTTCAGAGATTAAGGTAACATTTCACCTCAGGGGCTTTCTTGTATGCCTTTCACAGTTGTGAAAGAAGCAGAAAGCCAGTAAGTGAAGTATTTCTCTAGCTGCTACATTATCCGGTAGGGTGGGCCTGAGGACGCTGTGGATCTAGCATTGTAACATCCCACGTAACCCGTTCCCAATCTGAGGATTCATTAATAAGCACTCTGAGTACAATATTGTAATTGTCTGTGTATCCACCCGACAGTTATTGTATCCAGCACATACCTACTTACTTTGCTAATCAGAATATCAGGGGGCAATTTGTCAAAGGATTTGCTGAAGTCAATGCAGTATATATAATGTCTACAACATTTCCACGGTCTACCACAGTGGTTATCAGATTTTTAAAATGAGACAAGATTAGACGGGTAGGATTCGTTCTTGACAAATTCATGTTGGTTTGTAATTATTATAAAGTTTTTTTCAAGGTGCTTGCAGAGTGCCTGCCTTATAAATTGCCCTAGAATTCTCCCTGGGATTGAGGACAGTCTGAGGTTCCTTGATTCCTCCTTTTTGTCCTTTTTGAGGACAGGGACAGCATTCCAATTTCTCCGTCCCATGGCATTATGGCACAAGAAAATTATGAGGAGAAAAAGTGGTGGTCCTGTCTTTAATATTGCTTTATAACTTCCAGCCCTTGATTCTAAAAACAGATTCTTCAGATAATTTATCTTTGGTTAAGCCTTAGATAATATCACAGGTCTGTTCCCCCCCCCCCCACCACCACACACACGGCTATGACCAAGGGGAGCTAGACCTTGAAGGTGAGCACTGAAAAAGCCTTGCCAATAGAAAATGTTTAACGTTTCCCCTTTTGATTAGTAGCTATTAAAAGCTCTTATCCCAGATCTTCTAACAGGTTTTATTTGGCATGACTAACAGGTTTTATTTGGCATGAGCCTTCAAAGGTTGCAGCTTGCTGCGATCCATCTGGTGAAATCTTGTTTGGTAAAGTGGGCTGCGGTTCCCATAAATGTATGCCAGATAAAACCTGTTAGTCTTCAAAGACACTTGTTGCTTTTGTTCCAAAAAGCTGGAGCTTTTTTAGGGCATGGAGATAAACACGATGCCAATGCTTGAGGACCGGACTGCTTTGACTGGAAACATACCAAAAAGGATCAGCCACTTGCACCTTTAGTAACTTTGGAGGACTGAAGACCTTTCGAGAATACCTTGAAGGCATTTTATTAGCTACAGCTTGCATGCCATCCTCTCTGTACTGTAAAACATAAAAGGCCTTGGAGCCATGGTCTTCTTTTGCCTCTAGCCATCTTCCTTAAGATCACAAAAACTGGTTAAACCATGGCTTTAGTTTGGTGGCTTCCCAGCTTTTCTACAGGCATTTCCTGAATGGAATTTCCCATTATCTCCACCCATATACATTGCCTCTGAAATTGAATTTGCCCCCTGGGCTGAAAGAGATTTACTACCTTTGGGTTAAAAGTCTGGCCACCCTGCTCAAAACTACCATCACCCTGTCTCTCAATCTCTGTCTTGTTTCCCCCTTGTGCATTAATATAATAAAAATAATCATGTGCTTTCCATTCATCAGTCTGACTTTTGACAACCATTGTCAGGGTTTTCTGGGTAGAGAGCACTCGGAGGCGGTCTGCCATTCCTGTTTTCTGGGGGGGGGGGTGCCCTGGGACTGTGCAGTTGGCCCAAGGCCACACAGGCTGGATCTACTTGAAAACGGGGAATCAAACTCCCAATTCTGCTCTGCAGCCAGATATTCCAACCACTGGGCTATCTACGGTAGCATTAATAAAGGATTTCTATATAAACAGAAAGAGGATCTGTAAGGAGATGAGACTTAGGACAGTAGCAAAGGGGGCTGCAGTTTTTCTAAGGACAGTGGCACGGTTTTTTGTCTTGACGGCAGTTTCCACCACTGCAGCTAGTGAGATCAACAGCCAGTAATTCATGCAATGGTGAACCAGACAACACATACATTTGGTTCCTTAATAAACTGGAAGCAAATTACCTATGTTGTTGGACCCATATGGTAGACATTGTCCAGGCTACAAAATTAGATTGCCACTCCATCTCCCACTCCTGCAACCAAGGCACCCAGTAGTGCATGGAGAATGCAACGATGGGAAGAGAGGCTGTCTGACACTATCCATTATATGCCATACTAGTTCTCATGCAACTTCTCTGTTCCCTTTCAAATTTTGTGCAGGCATATTGAAATTACGCCTTTGTAGCAGCTGGGAAAGACTGTAGCTACCGTACATCAAGATATTTTACATTAATTTTATATGGAAGGGTGCCCATCATTCATATCCTCCAAAACCCCTGAGATTAGAATTCACTCTTTGTCCACCTCAGAGACATCACTTTTGGGAAACCTTGGTAATAAATTATATATATTATTTATTTACAGTCCTTAGTTACACATAGATATAAAACCATGGATTAAAAATACAATTAAAACATACCTTTTTGGCATTTTTAAACATTTATATTTATTGGTTTCTTTTTTTTTTCATTCTTTCAACAGAAGAGATAACGAAACTAAAAAGGAGAAGGAGAAGACATTTAGTGTCAAGAACAACTAATAACAATATTTAATGACTTTTTGTTAAATGCTCACAAGCTTTGCCTATGAGTTTAATGACCTTTAAATAAACACATTAATGACCTTTAAATAAACACACCCACTCTTTAAGGTAGTGCAGAATTATGGCCAAGTCCCATCAATACCCCCACCACCCGTTTTTAAGGGAGAAACTGAGGCTCAGCAACTTGCTAAAGCCCTGCTTCAGGCTGTGTGTTCATTCAACTACTCAGTCATGATTTTAATCCCCTGGAACATACTTAAAGTCTCTGATTCATAGATGGATTCAGTGGAACAAAACTCCTTTTCATGACTGTATTTACTCAGGGAGTTGGGCTCCTCTTGATATGACACTAGACATGTGTGTTTTCCTTTCTTTATTATCCCGTCAGAGATCCCAGTAGTTTTCCCACTTATTGTCTTGCATCTCCTTTACCTTTTTTGTGCAGGCTGTATATTTAAATCACTAACACACACCCTGATGACCTGGAGAGTGTTTGTGCAGGTTCGTTTTCTCCCTTTCTGCTCCTGAGCTTAGCATAGGCATTTGTGCAAGCATTACCATTGGCTGTGTCAGAGGGAGTGTTAGGGAGGATGGGTGTGATTGGCTGTGACACCCCTGCCGAACTGTATGGAGGTGGGTGCCACGAAGAACTAGATTAGGTGTGTTCCTGAGCAAGCAAATGTACACAACAGAGTAACGATTTTTCCACACTTAAGTAATTTCCTGCTCCCTTTTAATTTCCTGATTTGTTAGTATCTTTGAACTTGTCTACTACCCTTTAAATGTGCTTCTACTTCCTCTAGTCAGTGGGTGAGTCATTCGATCAGAGCACTGGCTTTGGGTAATCTCCTTTGTATGATGCAGTTTTTATGATTCCCCCTAAAATGGACAGGGGGGGGAAGTTTCCTTGTTTCATTTTTACTTCATATAAAGAAGTGTGATTAAAATGATAATGATAATCTTAGATCCCGATCAGAGATATCATTATCTTAAGTGGATTCCGGGTTATGGTGACCCTTTCCAGGGGTTGTCTAGGCAAAGAATACTTAATTCGAAGTAGTTGGCTATGCCCTTCTTCAGATGGCACGCTGGCACATCAGCTGTTTTCTCAGGAGGCACATGGGGAACTGAATTCGTATCTTAACCTCTGGCTTCGCAGCAACACTCACTGCATCAAGAATACCACCCTGTACTGTTTTACCGCTCCATGAATCTGAATCTGAACTAATCCTGAAGACAGTGAAGTATTTTTTGCAGGCTCAGGCGTTCTCTTCCAACGTTTCCTACTGAAAACGAGCCGAATTGGAACCCCCGCCTTAGCTATTTTTTTTTTCAAGGGGAAAAAAACCACCCGTCCGGAGGCTGTAAACAGAGGCGTGGCCGGGGGGGGGTAGGGGCGGAACCTTTCTGTCCCGGCTCCCGCAGCCCCCCCTCCTACTCCCCGCCGGTACCATTAGAAAGAAGCACCGTCAAACAGCGTGGCAGCGGCGATGGCAGTCTCGCGGGCTGTTCGAAGGGTAAGTTGGGGGAAAAGAAGGCATAGGGATGGATATACTGTCTACAGGCAGGGTCTCCCTGCGGCTCACACCCGAAGGAAAAGGAGCGGGGGGCTGCATTTCTGGAGGGGTGGGCATGGTCCTGGTAATAAATAGCTCCGGGCGGAAACATGGTTTCCTCCCCCAGCCCCCCTTTCCGTGCAGCCTTGTCGGTTCCAACGGTCTCTTTCGGGCTTCTTGAATATCTCCTTCCCCCCCGTTACCAGCGAGCCACCCGTTTGCTTCTGGTAGATACTGGGTGGTAGTGTGTGGTTACCGTTTCTCCCTCTTCTAGGTAACCTACGTCCTGGTTTTATTTCTCTCCCCCCCCTTTGCCAGTTTGTTCAGGGCATAAATATTGTCCTGCCCCTGAATTCTCCTGGATCTGCTTGCCACCCCAGAAAACTATGCCCAATATGCTTCCCCTTAGTACTCTTGACTTGGCTGCCGAAGATACTGTCTTTCTTCCTCAATTAGAGCTACCCTGAAAAACATGGAATCCCCTAACTTTCCCCTACCTCTTTCCATCTATCAGAGACATCCTCAGATAGCTGACAGAAGAAGTAAAACTGTGCTCCCCCCCTCACCATCTCAGCCACTTATTTCAGGCAAAACTCTCCACCATGCTCCCCCCCCCCCAAGTCACCCTCCTTTCTGCCTCAGAGAGGGTGAGAAGTTACTGGCACCACAGACACAACTGCTGCCACCCCACCTTAACAATAAATGAGTGAACAACCCAAAATATTTCTTCAGGGTGTCCTTTATTTTCCATAAGAGGGTTCCTACAGGCAGAAGTGATAGCACTTTGTGCCTAGAACAATAGTGTGTCCCATCTAAGATCCCCCCTAAAAATTAAATAGCTTTTACAAAATTTGTGATATGTAATATCCTTTATGGTAATCTCTGAGGTTGATGAATGGCTCTGCAGATGTCTGTTGAACTACCAGACCCAGATAGTCAGTGGAGAAAGATGGCAACAGGTGGAGTTCAACAAGATTTGCAGGGCCAAATGTCCCACAACCCTGCATTTTAGAACAGGAACATTTCTGACTACTTTTTTAAAATCTAGAGACACAGATACTCATGTGGTATTGCTTGCAATGCCATTTGTCAGACCTGCTTGTTTTACCTTGGTCAAGATTCTGTCTGGTGCAGGGTGGACTTGCCACAAACACACTCACCCATATCTCTCTGTTGATCCTGAAAAAAAAATATTATTCACTACTCTAACTGGCTTGTGACTTTATAATTGGAAGCCCTGGGCATAATGGAAAAAAACCAAGTTTCTCTCTGTTTTTTTCCAGGCCTGTTATTTTGATCACTTTAAGGAAGCTGTTCAATAAAGGCAGGCAAAAGCTTCTGAATTTAAGAACAACTCTTCTTGTTCAGTTCACATGTTTCTAATAATAACAATAAACAGATATACTTGAAATATACAACAACACGTGGATTTGGCAGCAGGGTTGTGGAAGGTCATGTTACTTGTGAGAAACTGAGGGGGTTGTTATTTAGAATATATGACAGCCCCACCTAGTGAGGCAGGCTGGCTATAGCACAGGCTTTTGTCATTGCTAAAACAAGCTTGTTGCCCCAAAAAAACTTCATTTAACCTTAATGAAGCTAATTGAAACAAAAACTCTTTTTTGGCCCCTCAGCCACAGATCATTACTCTTGCAATATCCAAGATAGTCTTCCTCTACTACCTAGAACACGTTTTTTCTGCTGGAACTTTAAATGGTATAAAGCTGTTTTGTGCCTCTAGTTTAGGCACCAAATAATGTTTAAACCCCTAAGATCTCCCCAAGGACTTTTACTTAAATTGAACCTTTATGTTTAGCTTGTGGTAGGGCTGTGCAGCCCTCCAGATGAGTCTGAACTGCATATCTGTCCTCTTGATCAAGCTGGGCCAGTGGGAAGGAACTTGGGGAACTGTGGTCTGAAATATCGAGAGAGCCACATATTGTGCAGTGCTGGCCTGTGACATCTTGCCTCCTCCTCCTGCATTATTTGTGCACTCTTGACTTCCTATAGCAGTTTGGAGCCGCTCCTCCCTTCACAGTTCCATCGCAACACACGCCCACTTTCTTTATTTAAGTTGGCACCCTGTTCTTTACCTTGAACATTGTGTTCTCTCTTCCGCATCTGTTTTTCTTCCTCTGCTTTCCACAGTTCTGATTTTCTGGCTTGCATCTGACCAGAGCTGAAACCTCCTGGTATACGGAGCTGATTGTGTCAAGAGGCCCACACTAGGTTCTTCTGGAGGAGAGTCAAAGCAGTCTTGCTTGTCTGCAATGAGAAGAGGAACGATGCCTCTGACAGCCTTATAATTTTACAGGGCCAGGAGCCAAGGGGCTTCATGGTCTTGCTATCATGCCAAGGCCATGTCCTTTCAGTTTTGTGAGATCAGCCAGCTCAGTTCTGTTTTGCTTATTAACAGGACCAAGGTGATATTATGGTTGGTGTGTTGACCTAGGACCTGGGTTCAAATCCCACTGGGCCATGAAACGTACTGGGCAACTCGGGGCTGGTCCTATTCTCTAAATCCCAAAAACTTGTGAGGATAATGTGGAAAGCAGAAAAACTACACAAGTCAACTTGGGCTCAAGGCAGGATATAAATGTAACAACAGCTTCTGAAACTGTGACAACAGGTTTACCAGCAGAAAAACCTAATACAGTGCAGAAAAAAGCTTCAGTGCATAAGGGAAGAAAGTACTGTGGATTAGATTTGGTGCAGAGCAAACGGGCAAAGCATCCTGAAAGTACTCATCCCAGCAAATGATGGGGGTGGGGGCAGTAGCTTTTCCTTGAGTCACTGCTTTGCCCCTATTTCCACCAAACATGGCTACTGCTTGGCTCCTGGTTTTGGTTTGTGGGCTGCAGGGTCCTCATACCCCCACTCCTACACCCCCCCCCCAAGAGACTGCATATGCCTTCAGTTTGTCCACATCTGCTGTGTGTCATTGTGACGTACATGCAGATGACCTAAAGTGAGTTCAAACTAGCAATCCTGCCACTGGGTTTTTAAAAAAACAACAACAACTCTGCATCAGAGAAGAACAAAAAGAGGGAGACCAGGTGAAAAACATGCTAAAGAACTCTGGTGTTCTCGCTTGAACCACAGCACAGAATCCTAAGTGCCAGGCCAAATTACAAATCCCACGGTTCCTACCCAACTTCAGAGCCCACCGTTCCACAGGGTTTGGGGTGTAGCTGTTAAAATGGCACCAAACTGATCCAACCAAGTTGGTAAGCCTGACATAGCCTACCAGAAGTTTAGAATATATATATATATAT
>JAHTLZ010000127.1:5999471-6023066 GCA_023846285.1 Phrynocephalus versicolor | reverse complement strand
ATTCATGGGGTCACCATTAGTTGGGGGCAACTTGATGGCACATAACAACAACATGGGTGTGCTCTGATATCATTGCACTATAGTACAATAACTTCCGTCATCCTTTGCTATAGGCATTGGGGGCAAAAGCCTATAGGAACTGGAGTCCAGCAACATCTAGAGAGCTACATTGGGTTACTTTTGCCTTAACTGCTTGGAAATGCTTGGAAATGAAGTCAGAATCCAGTATGAGCCACAATAGTTACCGCTTACCTATTGCATTTTGACTGCTTGGGGAGATAGATTTCCAGTCACTCTCTTTTTGCCTAAAGGTACCCCACAAATGCAGTGGAATAATGTATGCTGTACAGTCAACCTGCCTGTATTAAGAAAATGTTCAATAATAATCCAGGTTATTAAATTATTTTTGCAGGCTTCTAGCTTTCATGTCCTCCAAATCTTTCCTGGACAGGAACAGGAACAGGAGTTTCCCCAGAATCCTGCTGAAACCACAATCCTAGAAATTGGCATCACCGTTACAGATTTATTACAATTCTTGCCTTGACTCCGTGTCATTTAGACCATGTTTTCTCCCCTTTTTCAGTATGTAGGATTGGCTCTCCTCTTGCACTTTGGTTTCCTTATTTCCCTATAAATAATATGATTTCTTGAGGACTCTGGGAAGGTAACTTCCAGAACATGGGGCCATAAAAGCTGGTCTTACTAGCTGAAGAGTTTGGAGAGTTAGCCCTACAAATTCCAGTGGATGGTGTGGAGATACAGATGATCTTGGAATTATACAGAGAATTCTAATGCAGACTTACCTCTTTTAAATCTCCCCGTTTCTTTTCTTCAATGCTTTGATTCGCGGTTTCAGGCGAAAGAGAACTCCGCACACGGGCAGTGTTGCCTTCCCCGTAGCTCCTTTCTCCTCACCTTTGTGTGCTGCTGTGATTCAGCAGAGACTGAAGTTCAACTCTGGGGAGACTGGGAAAAAAAAGATTAAAAAAAAAAAGGAGTGGGGGAACTTTCTTCCCGCCTCTGATTGGAGAACGGCTGGCTACCTCAGCAGAAATGGAAATCTCGATGTTCCCACGCTCGAATCATCAATTACTTGCTTTGTACTCCTTTCCCCCCTAGATCTTGCTGGCCGGTAGGGTTGAAGGCAGCTCTTTTGAAAACCATGTCGCCAGCTGCCAGCTCAGGAGAGGCAGGAAACAAGGGTGGAATGAGACAAGATTCTCTTCCCCCCTCCTCATAGAAGGAGATGTCACCCACCCAGAAGGCCGCTTTCTCCGGAGCTCCTCTTGTGTTTGCAGATTACACATTAACGGACACTGTTTGCTTAAGGGGAATGGGTGATTAGAGAAGGTCATTGGGCAGCTCTCTGAGGTTTGGCGTGTTTGATGGTTTGGGAGGGGGAAACATAATGCTTAGACTTATCAGGATCACCCACATCCCTTTGGGAGCATAGTTGTATCTCTGGATGAAATCTGTGCTTCACGCAGAGAAGCACGTTTCCAGAAGAAGAGCCAAGGCTGTGCTGGCTGGGGGATCCTGGGAGCTGTAGTCCAAAAAAAGTAACTTTTGAGGACACAAGGCTGCTTTAGGTTGGGTTAGATCATGGATAGATCTCGCCTAGTGTGTAAATTCAAAGAAAAAAAGAAGGTTCGACTCTCAACTTCAGGATTACATTTCTTTTGTTGTTTTTTTTTAAATCTGTAATTCTGCACCTTCATTTGGGTCTTTCTTGTGGAGAGTCTTGCTTTTTGTTTCAAGAGCCTGCCTTTGAAAGGGAGAAAGCGACGGCGCTTAAAGGAGCTTCCGAGGGGAGAACAATTTGGAACATTGGGGATGTCACCAAGAAGTCTCTGTCCGTAATGGATGCCAAGCCACAGATACTGGGCTTCAGGGAGGGCTCTCCGACAGATATCAGCCTTCATGTAGGACACTGATGTCGAACCTTTTAGAGACCGAGTGCCCAAGCTGTGATTCAAAACCCACCAATTTTTTTTGTAAAGTGCCAGTACAGCAATTTAACCTGAATACAGGTGGCTCTGAAGGGACGATGTCAGGTGCCCACAGAAAGGGCTCCGAGTGCCATCTTTGGCACCTGTGCCATATTATTTATTTATTTATTTATTTATTAGACTTGTATACCGCCCGTCTTCCCGAAGGAACTCCGGGCGGTTCATAACACAGAATAAAACAATAACAATGGTAAATCAGTATAAAAACAATTAAGCAGCCGTAGAACCAAACAGTCAGCAAAGAGCAGATGGCGGGAGAAAAAAGAAAAGAAAAAAAAATCAGCCACCAAATGCCTCTTGGAAAAGCCAGGTTTTTAAAGCTTTCCGAAAGGCTTGCAGGGACTGTGCAAGGCGCACAGAGAAAGCCACAGAGAAAGCCCGGGAGCGGGTAGATGTTTTCCGGGCCTCCCTGGGTGTGGCCACATGCAGCGTGTGCGCCCGCGACAACCGAGTCGGTCAAGCCGATGTTGACCGCTGGGTGATCCGCTCCACCAGGTAGTCAGGTCCCAGGCCATGTAGAGTTTTATAAATTAAAACCAAGACCTTGAATCTGATTCGGGACGCAACCGGCAACCAATGCAGGCGGACCAAGACTGGGGTGATATGGTCAAACTGGCGCACACCCGCCACCAGTCTGGCTGCCGCATTCTGTACCCGTTGCAGCCGCCGAAGGAGAGTCAAGGGCAACCCCATGTAGAGCGCATTGCAATAGTCTAGTCTTGAGACCACCAGCGCCTGCACCACTGTCCTGAGGGAGTCCCCATCTAGATAGGGACGAATCTGGGCTATCTGTCAAAGATCGAAAAAGGCAATCCTGGACACAGCCGCCACCTGGGCCTCCATAGAGAGTGCTGGGTCCAGGACTATGCCCAGATTCCGGACACTGTCCACTGGCCGGAGAGAAACACCCTCCATTGTTGGAAAAGGGCCTCCGTAGCCAGATGGGGAAGTCCCAAAGGTTCACCAACACTGATGTTGGATCATATGTGAGGCCCTGCCCCATGAAGTGCTATCGTCACGGGGCAGGGATAGGAAGCCGTTATTTTGATTATTATTTTTGCCCACCACATGCTTTTAAAGCACTGGCTCTCAACCTTGAATTCACCAGATATTTTTTGGACTTAAAACTCCCAGAAATCCCGGCCAGCATAGCTAATGGTGAAGAAGACCCCAGGGGGGTTTAGTCCAAGAGCATCTGGGGACTCAAGGTTGGGAACTCTTGCCCTCCAATCGCTGGAGAGCTCGGTGGGTTAGGTCTCTAGCTGCAAAGCCAGCGATGGAGAGTTTAATTCCCCACTATGCCCTCTTGAGAGTGGCTCTGCAGTTCAAAGGGGGAAAGGGATATTAGAGTGTATAAGACAGGCATGTCCAAACTTCGCCCCTCCTGATGTTTTGGACCACAACTCCCAGAATTCCAAGCCTGTATTTCCAACGGCAATGGACTGTGGGAGTTGTGGTCCAAAACATCTGGAGGACTGAAATTTGGACATGCCTGGTATAAGAGAATGTTCAGAATTAGCATTGGGGTGGAGGTGCTTGGAGACCACATGTCGTTGTTGTCATCGTCGTCATTGTCATCATCATCATCATCATCATCACTAAAATGCAGATTGTTTCCATCAAAAGCAACAAAAAAGCAACAACAGAATATAGTGCTCTCATCACCCTGTGGATCAATACATTTTACTCAATTTTCCCCTCTTAAGGACCTAACAGTTCTTTAATTGTCCCGATATCCCTTCCAAAAGTACATAAAATCTTGGCTTGCATTCTCCCTTTACCCAATACAGTGTTTATACATTCATCCCATATCTCATTAAATCTATTAATCTTCAGTTCTCCTTTTTAAAGACCATATGCCCCTCTCTGCTCAAAAGCTGCGTGTTATGTGCTGTTAAGTTGCACCCCACTTTTAGCCACCCTAATAAGATTTTCAGGATATGTGAGATAACTTAGGGACTGTTTTTTCTAGTGGAATCACAGTGATTTTCCATAGCGAAGTGGGGATTTGAACCTAAGTCTCCTGATTCCTAGTCCATCACTCTGCCCACTGTCCCATACTGACTTCCACCACTGGCTTTAGTCCTGTCCTCTCCATTGCCTGGCATCGTGTAGAAACATTGGCCTACAACTCCTAGCCCAACCATGCTGTGCTGGCAGGGGATGATGGGATCTGAAGTTAAACACATTTGGAAGATATCAGGTAGGGTATATATTGGTTTAACACTCTCTTTTAAGACACAGGACAACCAGATTTCTAGAATTCCTGCCTCCCACAGGAACACCTTTCTTTTCTAATTCTTACTTTTGTGTGTGTTTCTTCCAGATTTTGAGAGAAAGGTCATGCAATGCTCTAGCGTCGCTTCTTGGTCAACAGAGATTTTTAAGCACAACATTCAAGGTGGGGGAAAATTCACTAATTGAGAACTCTCGAATTAAGACATCTCCTTCCACTTAGGGAGATGCGGATGGAACATCATCCACATCTGTTGGGACGATCAGCATTTAATGTGAAAATAAGGTGGGTGGGAAGCAAGTTTCTTGTCCTGCTGCGGGCTTGCTTGAGAAACACAAGAGCTTAATGATCTTTGGATTGTTTTTTTTTTGTTTTTTTTTAGGCCTCGGAGCTCCAGATAGAATTGACCAAGAACCCAAAGTCCAAACCAGACCCTGGGAACTTGGTGTTTGGCAAAATTTTCACCGATCACATGCTCACCGTGGAATGGAGCAAGGAGAAAGGTTGGAGGAAACCACATATCAAACCTTTTCAAAATCTCTCCCTGCACCCAGCCTCTTCAGCCCTGCACTACTCAGTAGAGGTAAATGCCTTCCACACAGGAAGAATCGCCATCTGTCCATATTATCTAGTCTGCGAGAGGACACGGAGGAATGGTTAACAGTAGAGGATTGTGATGGGTGGGTGGATAGAATTGTATGTCAGGAAAAACTTTGTAACTGTTAGAACAGTACAACAATAGATCCAATTACCTTGAGAAGTGGGGAATGCTGGAACACTGGAGGCGTTTAAGAGAAAGCTGGACAACCACCTGGCAGATATCAGGAGCAGAAGAATAGCACAACTAAAAGACTAGTGGTTAGAATGGCTGTTGGAAATAAAAACTAAGTTATGTTGGTTTAAGATGTCATTCTTACGAAAACAACTCCTGTTGTGGATGTTATCTTCTATAACTGGATACATCTTGTATTCTCTAAGTCAGGGGTCCTCAAAGTTTTCAAACAGCGGGCCGGTCCACCACGCCCCAGACACCACTGGGGGCCGGACCACAGTGGGTGTGGGGAGTGGGGGACCTTGCCGTAGCCCTCCCACTTTGAATTCCCCACTAGCCAGCATGCTGATCATCTGGGCGGTAGTTGGGGGGAGTGGGAGAAGTGACATAGCTCACTGCTTTGAACTGCCTCAGCAATAGAAGCAGCTGCAGAGGCTGGCTTGCTCGCAAAGGAGGGTGTAGGTGGTGGTGGGGCTGCAGTTGGTCCCGGGGGCCAGATTCAGGACCTTGGGGGTCCGGCCCCGGGGCCTTGGGTTGAGGACCCCTGCTCTAAGTAGATACTGGGATTGGCATCTCCCACTTCACATTTCCAGTTTGAATTATGCACTTCTGGATATAAAACAGAGAGCCTGAACTCTGCTCTGTGAATCAATGGGCCAGCCGTTCCCTGCTTGGTCCCCTCCCTTGCGTTGGGCTACCAGAATTATGATACCTATCAGCATAGCCAGTAATGGGAGTATATCTGGAAGGCACTGGGCTAGAGAAGTAGATGGTAGTGGCAGGTTATTTGGAGGTGTGGGTGGGTGGGTGGGAATAGCAGGGGAACTCTGAATTCATTGAACAGATAAGTCTTTGGGCCACTGTGTTCTAGAAGCCACAGTTTTCTAATACCTCCTAAAACAATGGTTCCCAACCTTGGGTCTCTAGATGTTCTTGCACTAAAAGTCCCAGAAGTCTTCACCACAAGCTGAGCTGGCCAGGATTTCCTAGGAGTTGGGATCCAAGAGCATCTTGGACACCCAAGGTTGGGAATAACGGTCCTAAATTGTTGCACCAAATGCAAACAGCTTATTTCTTCCTTGTGACTCTATTTCTTCTCCTCTTACCCCATCTAGCTCTTTGAGGGGTTGAAGGCGTTCCGGGGACCAGATAAGCGCATCCGGCTTTTTCGTCCCATGTTAAACATGGAGCGCATGTTACGTTCCGCTCTCCGGGCTTCCCTGCCTGTAAGTACGTAGCACTCTAGGTGGTTCCTTGCTTGGGGGGAAACCTTACACCCACCTTACAGCCAAAAGTGCTTGCAGCATGAATCCTGCTCAGATATGGCCCCAAGGACATATGACACTCAGGTGGGCACTTAACCTCCATTCTCTCAAATAGTATATGTTCCTCTGAAGTCAAATACATTCCTCCTTTGCATGTAATATGAATTTCTCAGAATACTGGGTTAGGAAGGTTTGGATATTGCAATTCAACACATGGATCAAGAGTTACTACAAGGCTGGAGAACCTTTGGCTTTTAGATGTTGGTGGACTATAGTTCCCATTATCTCTCAGCATTGACTGTGCTAAACCTGATGTGTGTGGTTCTCGAGCAACATGATAAGGGCTGTATCCTTTATTTATGACATCCATGCCACACGTTTCTTTCCCCAGCCTGATTATCCTTCCCCTTGCTACTTACTTTTCATTTTTTTGAAATTGTCACACTAAACACCTCCCCCATGTGGGGAGTTTGCTGAGAGAGAGTGATCGAGTAGCAGTGAGAGGGAAAAAAGCGAGGGTTGTGAGGTCACCCGATGGCTTTTGTGGCTCCGGCGGGGTGTGAAGCTGTGAACACTTTTACATGACCCCTAAAATCCGCTGGCAACTTAAATGCAGATCCCTCCAACGTGGTTTTTGTTCTGCTTCCTGTGTTCCCATTCTATTGCTTCTGTCCGCGGTGAGGGGAGAGAGAAAAAAATGCAGGCTCACCTCCACCTGCTGTCCGCAGCAGGTAATTGTTCCAGTCCGTTAGGATTCCTGTCTGTTAAAAGGGGGGGGGGACCCAACGAAAACAATCAAAAAGCGGAGGAGGGCCAGGCATGCAATGCTTTAAAACAGCAACAAGGAACAGCAACAAGGATTTTACCTCCTTGAGACCAGGTACTTGTAAAATGCGCTGGGGTGTGCTTAAGTGGGCGTGGTTGTACTTTATTTTTTTAAAAGTCCGCTGCTGGTGGGAAAACAATTTTATGCTCCGCAGCTGCGAGCCTTTTGCAGCGGATTTTAGGGGTCGTAAAAGCAGCTGTGTCTCTTGAAGCCAAACACTCAAACCCGCCTGGGAAGGAAAGGAGGCCTCACCGCTGTCCTTGCTTCTTCCCTTCCCCTTCCTGTCATTCTCTCTCTGCAGTCCTTCAGCCCAGCCGAGCTGCTCGAATGCATCCGACAACTGATCCGCTTGGAACAAGACTGGGTCCCCCACTCCGACAGTGCCAGCCTCTACATCCGGCCCACCTTCATCGGCACCGAAGTGAGTCATGACCTTTCCAGTCTGAGGCATGGTTCTCTCATGAAATGGCCTCTTCTGTTCTTTTGACGGTTCTCAGTTCTCTCCCTTGTCACCCTCTACCACTTTCAAAATCTTGAGAAATATAAAATTCCATGGAGGGAAAGCCATAGGCCCAGGATTTTAGTAATGGGCCAGGCATGTCTTTCCTGCGCTCTCCTCTCTGGTTCTGTCTAAAACATAAAATACTCCTTTGAACTACAACTCCCAGAATCCTTAGTATCATAGAGTTGGAAGAGACCTCAAGGGCCATCCAGTCCAACCCCCTGCCATGCAGGAACCCCCATCACTGTATTTCCGACAGCCTCGGCTTAAAAACCTCCAAAGAAGGAGACTCCACCACCCTCCGTGGCAGCACATTCCACTGCCAGACAGCTCTAGCCATCATGAAGTTCTTCCTAAGGTTCAAATGGAATCTTTTTTCCTGTAGTTTGAAACCATTGCCCTAAGTCCTAGTCTCTGAAACCATGGCAAAAAACCCCAGTCCCCTCTTTGATATGACATGCTTTCAAATATGTAAACATGGCTATCCTATCCCCTCTCAACCTTCTTTTTGAAAGGCTAAACCAGGGGTTCTCAAAGTTTTCAAACAGTGGGCCGGTCCCCCACCACCCAGACACCACTGGGGGCCGGATCACAGTCCAAAAGCAGCTGCGGAGGCTGGCTTGCTCACAAAACAGGGGGTAGGTGTGGGGTTGCAATTGGTCCCAGGGGCAGGATTCAGGACCTTGGGGGCCGCATCCGGCCCCGGGGCCTTAGGTTGAGGACCCCTGGGCTAAACATTCCCAGCTCCCTAAGCGGCTCCTCGTAAGGCATTTCTTCCAGACCTTCAACCATCCTGGTCGCCCTCACCTGGACCTGTTTGAGGTCTCTGAGTGATTCTTCAGTTTGTCGCTTAAAATAAATAGTTTTTTAGTCTTTTCTTCCAAGTACAGTTTTCCAGGTCTTCGTTCTGCTGGGCCGCTGATGTCTTACCACCCCAGGGTGTAGAAAAAGCCACATCTCCCCACCAGTCATGCTGCTTGCAGGATTCTGGGAGCTGTAGTCCATGCCGTTTTACTCCTGTGTTTCTCCTCCTGCAGCCGTCCTTGGGCGTCGCCATATCCAACCACGCCTTGCTCTACGTGATCCTGGGTCCCGTAGGCCCCTATTTTGCCACAGGCAGCTTCAGCCCCATCTCTCTCCTCGCCGACCCCCATTATGTCCGCGCTTGGATAGGCGGCGTCGGAGATTGCAAGCTCGGCGGGTGAGTAAAAGCACCGGTGCCTTCCGTTTGTTCCTTCATTGCAGGGTTGCCTTTGACTCAGTGTCTTCTATGTGCTTCAGACTCTAGTTTCCATGATCCACACTGACTGATCAGGCATGGCATAGCTAATGGTTCCAAACAGCTGAGGGGCAAGACACCCACACTTGTGCCCTTTAAACATTTCATTAATTATTTTATTCCGTTTATGTACCATCACCATCCTGCCTTTCGTATATACGGGACCCAAGTCAGCTGGATGGACCTCTTTTGGTGCATTTCTTGTTCAGCTCTATAAACGTTTTATCCTGGTGTGAACTGGGAGATTGACTCCAGATGCTGGGGTCAAAGGGAAGCTATCCTAAGCCAAGGAAGGATGCGGTACCTCTCTCCAGAGGTAATATTTCTAGGCTGCTTCTTCCTTTCCCCCACATGTCTTTGAGCAGAGACTGGACTCTGCTTCCCAATAGCGGCTTACATATGCTTTCCTATCTGATCCCAGTCCTGTCCTGCTCTTGTGTCATCTTCAGCAACTATGGTCCCACCATTTATGTGCAGAAGGCTGCTGCCCAGGAGGGTTGCCAGCAGGTGCTGTGGCTTTATGGGGAAGACCACCAGATCACGGAAGTTGGGACCATGAACATCTTCGTCTTTTGGAAGGACCCCCAGGGCGGTGAGGAGTTTGAGTCCTGGGTGATGGGGGTGGGTGGGTGGGTCAATGGGTTGGACTTGCTATAGCAATTATTTAGTCCAGAGGTGACGAACCGTTACCCCTCCAGATTAGAGATGGGCACGAATCGAAAAAATGACGTTTCGTTTCGTTTAGTTGAGGAAACCGGTTCGTTTCATTTCGATTTTCGCATTTTTTTCCCACAAAAATTCGTTTCATTGGTTCGTTTATTCGTTTTTTCCCACTTTGCGCGATTTAAACTTCCTCCGTGTGCGGATGTCCCCCAGCGCCCCAGACAACATAGAAAACACTAAAAAAAATGATGATGAATGTACAGCACATTGCACAATGCACATGCACATCCACAAACTGGACTGGCGCATACATACTGTCATGTTTGCCATCTTGGCAAACAGCAAACCATTATGGGAGTTGTAATCCATCACCTCTGGAGTCTGGTCTCATCAAGCAATTAGTTCACTGTTAAATAAATAACTGTGTTCAAATAACTTTACTCTTGATTAATTGGTCAACAGATGTTTTTAAATTGTTTGAAATGGTCTGTAGTAGAAAGCCTAAAAGCAGTAGTCAGTAAGTAATATGTTTAAAAAAGCAATCTGACTGGGTTTTGAGCCTCAGACAATCCATTTATGCTTTATCTAAAAACAAGCAATAAAAATTTCCCTTTAGACCTATTTGTAACCCCCTCTTTCAAGTGTACACTTATGCAAACAAAATATTCAAATAAAACCTATTCCAGGTACCATTTCTTTACATGGGTGACTGCTCTAAGTTAAGTAACAATATGCATATCATTCTTGTTTTAAAAATGGATACAGAAGCTTTGAAGGAGCTGAGGAGTGTTCTGATGTAATGTTCTCTACTCTCTTCTTGTCATATTGATTCTTTACTGAGTAGATAAGAGCAAGTAGAGTTCCAGTTGTAAACCCCAGAGAAACACAACAACTCAACACAGCCAAGTTATAAGTAAAACTTGAACTTAATGTGTTAAAGAAAATAGGCCCTCATTGCCAAACAATAGAAACACACAGCATAGCATAACATATAGAGAAAAAACATAGAACATACATAGAGGCACAACCTGACTTACAACAGGTCTAGCAGAGTAACAGGGTAAGCAGAGTGAGCAGAGTGACCGTGGCATAGTATCAGACAGGGCCGACGCGTCCATTGGGCGAACTAGGCAGTTGCCTAGGGCACCAAAATGGAGAGGGGGCACTGGCCAGCCTGGTGCCCCCGCGCCGCCACCCCCCACTGCTGGCCACTGCGTCTGTCCCCCTGCTGCCCGTTGCCGTCCGCCCGTTGCCCCCGCGCCCATCACCGCCCACCCCCCGTGCCCATTGCCGTCCCCCACCATCCGCCGCCGCCCAACCCCTGCCGCCCCCTGCCCCACCCCACCGCCCACCCCTCGCCTAGGGTGCAAAAAAAAAAACTAGCGTCGGCCCTGGTATCAGACTTGACTGACCTACATCAGGCAAAGTCTTGCTCTCAGCTACTTCTTGATATCCTGACTTTCAGCCCATCAAGTAGCACCACATCTTTAGCTAATTACTTTTATCTCAGCAGAATTACGTCTTGAGCTTTACATTGTAACTCTTCTCAGGCATAATCAGTTACAAAACTTGCATACAATATTAAATTTTAACACTCAAATACAAATTGTATTGGAAACATACCTTAACACTTCTCTTCAAGGGGATGTTGTGTGACGTAGCCCTGGCTTCTTGTGCGTATTTAACAGCTACCTCTGCTTCCAGATCTCGAGCTTGTCACCCCGCCACTGAATGGAATCATCTTACCTGGTGTAACTCGTCAGAGCCTCCTAGATTTGGCCCGTAAATGGGTGAGCATGAGGGTGAAGGAAAGCTTGGAATGGTATTGAATTGGGTCTGAGTTCTCTTTCAAGCCCAAGTTTAATTTTTTTTCATGAAAATCTGAGTGCTTTTCTAATTTTCTCTTTGTCAATGCCTCCCCCTCCTCCCTCTTCTATTAGAAACGGGATTGGGTGAATTCAATTAATAGACTAAAAAAAAACATAAGAAACTGCTTTGTACAGTCAGAACACTGAGCTCTTGAGTTCATTATTCGTCTAGTTTGTCTAGCTGCAGTTCTCCATGGTTTGAGTCTTTCTCAGCCCTGTCTGGAGACGCTTCTCTACTGTTGCGCTATGGCTCTTGCCCTAAATGCATCATAAGCTTCTTCTCAGGGTTCTGACTAAAGACCTGAAACTAGTTAAATTTGGGAGCTTCCTTAAACATAGTCAGAATACTGAATTATCTGTTTTCATCAAGTGACAACAGCCCTACAGGTTTTCAGGCAATGTTATTTCTCAGTCAGCTGGATATATTCTTTCTTGGGTTGATCCTTTTTTTAAAAAATCACTCAATCCCTAATGTATGGCCTTTCCAATACTAATGTTGCTATTATCAGCTGTGATTCTATTGCACTGTTATGCAAATGGTGTAACCTTCAGAGGCAAATTGCCACACATTAAGTAGTCTCCTGGCCTTTCTCTGATGCACACAGAGCTGCATCCCTTGGCATGCAACTTGTGAAGTTTAGAGCAATTTCTTAAATTATACAGTGACCCCCCCATTTATCGCAGGGGTTAGGGACCCGAGCCAACCCGCGATAATTGAAAATCCGCGATATGTGGATACAGGTCAGGTCAGGCCTGGGGGGTCTAGCTGGGGGCTCTGGTACTTACCCCCCAGCCTGGTGCTGCCCTGAATGAGCCTGCAAGGGCCTTCCTGGGCCTTCTGGAGGCCCCAAAAGAGCCTCCCTGTGAACTGGGAGTGACTTCCGGATCACCAAAAATCATTTCAGAGGCCTCCAAGGGACTTCCCCCCCTTACCCCAGGGGGCCTTTTTTCATATACTATGGTCCTGCAATATCGCAGGACCGCAGTACATGAACCGCAAAAGGGCGGGGGACCACTGTAGCAGTATTTCCTTGAAAAATCACGCCCTTTGCCTAACTATGCAGCAGGATTTCAGCCATTGCTTTCTAATAGCCCAACGAGTTAAGAGTTAGTAGTGGTCCTGAGAGCCACCACCAATAGAATTTAAACCAATGGCTGACAACTCTTTCCATTCAGGGGGAATTCCGGGTTTCCGAGCGCATCGTGACCATGGCTGAGCTGATCCAAGGGCTGGAAGAGAAGAGAGTGAAGGAAGTCTTTGGCGCTGGCACGGCCTGCGTTGTTTGCCCTGTGGACCGAATCCTCTATCAGGGCAAGGTGAGAGTCTGGATCCATTGATGACCACCGCGAGGTTGTTCTCTCTAAAAGCATGTCTCTCCACCCCAGCCCAGCCCAGCTCCCTCATTCATGCTGGATTTCTTTTCTCCCTTGCCTCAGAATTACCATATCCCGACAATGGAAAACGGGCCTGAGATTTCAAAACGGTTTCTGAAGGAGCTGACGGATATTCAGGTAAAACCCCTGGCATGGGAAGGAATCAGGGATGAGAGGGCAGGTCCTCTTATGGATTGAGAACTGGTTGAGATCCAGGGAACAAAGAGTAGATGGGAAATTTTCACAGTGGGGAGAAGTGAAAACCCCAGAGATCTGTCCTGGGACCGGTGCTTTTCAATCTGTTCATCAGTGACCTGGAGACAGGGATAAAGAGTGAGGTGGCCAAGTTTACAGATGACACGAAACTTTTCTGTGTGGTAAAAACCAGAGAAGATTGTGAAGAGCTCCAGAAGGATCTCTCCAAACTGCTCTTCTCCCTCTCACAAAATACCAGAACTAGGGGACATACACTCAAATTGAGGGCTGGGAGAGTGAGAACAGACAAAAGAATTTTTTTTTTCACCCAGTGTGTTGTTAGTTAGTGGAACTCCCTGCCACAGGACATGGTGATGGCATCTGGCCCGGATGCCTTCAAAAGGAGATTGGACAGATTCCTGGAGGAAAAGTCCATCACAGGTGACAAACCATGATGGAGATGTGTCATCTCCAGGCTTAAAACCGGGGTACTTCAAGGGCCAGATGCAGGGGAGTGGGATCAGGAGACAGATATCTAGTCTTGTGGGCTCCCAGACGCATCTGGTGGGGCCACTGTGAGATACAGGAAGCTGGAGTATACGGGCGTTTGGCCTGATCCAGCATGGCTCTCCTTATGTTCTTATATTCTTAGGGATGAATGGTGGAGAAAGCTGGCTGTGTCCCCCCCTGCAGTTCCCACTTTGGGCCACAAGGCGGCAGAGTAACCTCAGGATAAGGTGCTCAAATTGAGCACTCTGGGTTTTGCAATTTGCCTTTGAAAGCTGCTGGAAGATCAAGGGACCCTCGCTGCCCCTCCCAGCTCCTTGGAGAACAGCGGAGGATGCCGACTCTGATCTAGAGTTGACAGCCTGGTGGCAAGAGGATCATCTTTCCATCTGTGGAGGAAACGGGTGTTTCACTGGATGTTAAGGCTACTGGAGGCCTTCCATCTGTTCTGTGTATGGGCAGACTCTGTTAAAAAAAAAATACTGGAGGGTATCCAAGGTGGCAGGAAGGATCGGTTTGTGATCCGTGGTGCTCAGGCACCGCGTGCATTTTCTTGCCAGCGAGGGAAGGAACAGAGCTTTGAAAAGCTATTTTCCGAAGCTGTTAGGTTAGATGGGAGGTTCTGGAAGATGGGGTATCAAAAGCCACTTCTCTAATCTCTGGGAAGGGACTTAGACACGTGAGCCAATTCTTATCGGTTATCTGGCTTCTGTAAGATATTGGTGTTGAGGCAGTGCTTGGCAGTGCTCCGTTTGGGGGGTTTGTTTCCACTTTCCATATTTCACTGGTCTTAAAAGCTAATGCACAGCCAGGGTGCTACAACCTACATTCTGCGGCCCAGCGCTCTCCAGATACGTTAGATGAAAATGGCATATGTACGTTGTTGTCAGGTGTCTTAAGAGAGGTAGCCAAACATACCCTGAAATGCCAATATAGCAATTTCACCTGTATACTGGTGGCCGTGAAAGGGCAATGTTGGGTGCCCACAGAAAGGGCTCCCGAGTGCAGCCTTTGGCACTTGTGCCACAGTTTTGCCAACACTGATGTATACGTACCCCTCTGAAAGTGATGATGATTTGGTGGGAGGTTTCTTTGAAGCAAGAGGGAGTAGACTTTCTACCCTTTTCTTCTTCACCCCAAGAGCCCTCAGAACACGAGGTTGTTTTGGGTCAGCCTGATGGACAAAATGGCACCTGCTAGGCCCTGAGATAAATCTTACTCAGAGGTCATCTGAGTCACATAGGTTTTAGGGGGTAACCCTGGGCCACCTGTGAGAGCTGCCTACTTGTGCTCTTTTAAAGAATACAGAACCCCCCTGTGAGATTACAAAACAAGAGTAGATCTGTTCATTTTTTGCTGTGTCTCAGGTTTTGATCCAGGGAGTGTTGAATCTCTGACCCTAGTCTAGATGAACATAAGAGCCATGCTGGATCAGGCCAAAGGCCCATCTAATCCAGCTTCCTGTATCTCACAGTGGACCCACCAGATGCATCTGGGAGCGCACAAAACTAGATACCTGTCTCCTGATACCACTCCCCTGCATCTGCTCCTTGAAGTACCCCGGTTTTAAGCCTGGAGATGACACATCTCCATCATGGTTTGTAACCTATGATGGACTTTTCCTCCAGGAATCTGTCCAGTCCACTTTTGAAGGCATCCAGGCCAGATGCCATCACCACATCCTGTGGCAAGGGGTTCCACAGACTAACAACACACTGGGTGAAAAAAATGTTTTCTTTTGTCTGTTCTGTTTTTGTTTTGTCTGTTCTGTTTGTTTGTTCTGTTCGGTGGGGCTGATGGGAGTTGTAGGCTAAAACCTAGAGGGCCAGAAGTTCAGCAAGCCTCTTGCAATACTGACGAAATGTACCTTGCTTTCCCCCCTTCTGCAGTACGGGCGTGTTGCAAGTGACTGGGTGCTGCCGGTTTGACATCAGCTGAACAACCTCCACCAGGCACGTCTGCTGCTTCCCTCCCCACTCCTCCGCCCCCCCTGCCTCTCTTTTGCCATAGTTATATTTATGACCTGGCTCTACGTCCTTGGCGTTTCCGCCTTCTACTCTGTGAGAAATCAGAGTGTTGGTGGCTGTGTTTCCCCCCCCCTTTTTTTAAAAAAGAACCATGGCCTGCCTGTTACAATTGGTGGCTGCAAAAGCACTCCAAATTCAAGGCAAACCTGGGCTCAGAAGGACCCAAAGCCAGCTTGTGGGTGGAAACAAAGCACCTCTGGACTGAAATGGTCTCCTCCTTTCTCAGCTCCAAAATCCAGCTGCTTCCAGCTTTTAAAGTGCAATACGGAATAAGAGCAAGAGAGAATGGGAAAGCCTGGTGTGTCTTCAAAATGATTAAAACACCACACACACACATACACATCCTTTTAAAACTAGTTGCTTGGATTCAGGTAAACGTACATTTATTGATCTGTAAATGTAATGCTTCTACTCTTTAATAAGAGCGTTTGGGGTAGCCTAACGATACTGAAGTCTCAGCTTTTGCTTCCTGTATCTAGAAATCCTACATGACTGAAACGCTACTCTTCTCGCTTCATATATCAGATCAGCGCCATATGTCATTTAATTAACAATACTTTATCTGCAATAAAGAGGTTTGGGAATCAACTCGTCAGTTCAGCACGTTTTGGAACCAGAGATGGCATTTTTACATGGAAAATTATTTAAAATTAAAACCGTCTCTTGGAAAAGTCTCTCGTCCTCCCATGTTTTTGTAAATTTTATGTATGATTCATAGGTTCTAGTGATACTCTCTCGATATTAATGCACCGGGTAACCCAAGTGTTCTTGGACTGCAATGCCCGAAAACCCCAGCCGGTGAAAGCTTTTTGGAATTGCAGTCTAACATGCAGGTTTCCCAGTTAATGGACTGCATGTATCTTCCATCTAGCCAACACAGTTAAAAGGATTGTGGGAGCTGGAATGTGACAACATCTGGAGAATTACAAGCTCACTATTCCATTTTTTAAACCCACACATTTTGAGAGAGTTGTTAACATTGGTTGGTGGTGTTCTCCAAGGATGATGTTTTCATCCAGTTGTTTGAATGTGGTTTTTTTTTGGGCTTGTGTCAGAATAAGTAGTTAGATTTGAGGAAAGATTTGAGTTCTGGTTCCTACTGCCGCTGTACTCCAGTCGTAACATAACACAGTATTCTTTGGAGCCCCACAGAGATCTGAAGAGAACTAGGCATTTACCTACGACCTTACAGATGGTGATTCAGCCAATTCAGCTTTCCTTAAATCATCAACTGCCCACCAGGTGTTTTGTGCTACAACGTCCACAACTGAGTTGCAGCCCAGAGCATTTTAGAAAGTACCAGCTTTTAAGGAAGGTTGCTAGAATGTCATTGCTGAGGTGTTTTGGTCTACTAAGATACAGTAACTGTAGTAATACAATAAGAGAGATCCAGAGATTCCTAAATAATCAATAAGGTCTACAAGAACAGCGCACTTGAAGAAATGACCTGAATTTGAACAGGGGGCGGTTGCTGCTTGTCCACTGCCAATGTATAGTAACAACCTGATACAAAACATAAGCCATTTTATTTTGGGACTCCAGGGGCGGGCAAAATGTGGGGGCCCCACTCAACCTGAAAGCTGTTTTTGTAGCCCCAGCTAACTCTTGGCCTTGTTTTCTGCTCCCTGTCCCTGCAAAAAAGGTAAATGACACGAAATAAGGTAGGACCATACCAGACTCCATGGATCCCACTAGATGATGACTAAAATTGAGGAAAAGTTTTCTGCACATTTCTTAGGCTCTAAATATTAACACAGAAGAAGCTAGACTAAATCTACAGAGAACAAAAAACAACATACTGTGCTGAATGGACAGAAGCTGAAAAGTAACTCTCACCAGGATCTGACTCTAGCTGGACTGCCTGGAAGTCACTTCAAAGTGAATTAGAGCAATCAAAGAATGACCATGTAAAATGGTGCTGCTTGGATATGGAACAAATTTTCTGTGATTGGAGGAATTCAATTAATGCAGCAGTTAAGTGTTTGCGATTTATGCATCACATGTACAAAAGAAGCTCTAGAAAATGGCCAAGAGAACATCACTGAAGCAGCCCACTTCTGGTCAAAATCAGTCAAATTATCTTTACATTTTAATTTGCTTTAAATCTTACATTTCTTGTGCATTCGTAGTTTTAAATTGCACAATACTCTGACGTGAAGAAAGAACAAAAAAAGTTGATTTTTTTTAAATTGCAGAACTGATGTGGAAATAGGATGGAGCAAACTTATCCGTGAAAAATAACACCATTGTTATAGAAAGCAAATATCCCTACTTGGATAGTTATGTGACTTATGGCAACATTTTCCTGTCCTAATGAGGAAAGCTATATATGTGTCACTGTTTGCACACACATCAAGCTCTGCTTCATTGAATCAGGCTGTTGGTATTGTTTAAAATACTGCCATGTCTAAGCAATGAAACTTTTATTAGTTCCAGGAAATTCTGCAAATGCAGTAATCGGTGGCTAATGTTAGTAATGCAACCTTTAAAAATGCCAAAGGACATATCTGAAGTCGGCATTTATTGATAAACGGATATTTTGTTTGCAATGATTTTTGTTTTGTTTTTTATATTTTTTTCCATGAAAAGAACCTCATTTGGATTTGTCTTTTGAAGAAATAGGAATGATAGCTGTTGAGAGTTTTTCGGGCTGTTTGGCCGTGTTCTGGAAGATTTTCTTGGTGACATTTTGCCAGACTCTGCGGCCGGCATCTTCAGAGAGCAAGGAGCTCAGGGAACTAGGAGTTCTCTCTGTGCTCTGGGGTATAATGTGAGTGAGAGTTTGGGGTTTTTTAAGTTGTATATATTCACTATATATATATGCTGTTCTTTAATATATCTAATCCGCAGAAATTAAACTTTTGGAGAGTTAAACCTGCAATGACATAATAAGATAAACCATAATATTTGAAAAAAATGACAGCAGGGCCAGCCCTGTTATTTGGTAGAGGGAGGCTCTTCCCTCAGCAGATGCTGAGGAAAGCATGAGGTTGTAGGATAGTTTGAGTCCCATTTAGCCTACATGGTACCAAAAACCAACTTAGTGCTCTCAGGTATACTGGAAAATATTGTCATGTCACTAGAAATGAAATAAAGCGCCGCTGCCAGGCTGTTTGGTCTCTTGTGTGTGGACTGGCAGGAGGGACACAATCTTATCCTTTACCTCAGGATTCTGGGAGGTTTAGTAAAAGAGAGGTGAGGGAACATTTCTAAGCTCTGCTTCTGAAGGCCACTTTGGATGCTTCATATGGCCAGCCTGTTTATGAGATGTATTTTTGTATTATACCACCCTAAATGGGTTTCTTAGGAGCCCCCCACCTGCCCGCCCACAACAACAACAACAACAACATGCATCTAATGACATTTTGACGGACACCAAACAAAGCCAAGGATGAAGGAATGGCTGTTATTTAAAATGTAACCCAACTAGTTAAATAGCAACTAGATAAGGGCCAGGCTAGCACTGCCGTTAGACAAAATGATGTGAGTATCAAGCTGCCTCAGGCAGCAGTGGTCAGTTATTTATTATGCCATCATGTGTTGTTGTTTTTAGCACTGGGTAAGGATTTGGAGGATTGGGTATTTTTCCACCTCATCCACTCAGATCTTTCCAGCATCCCAACAACATGGCACTGGCAGTGTGATTTGCCTCAAGGTGGGGAAAACCCATTGGTAAGGTGAGGAAGCACCACGTGTTTATATTATATCAAGACAATCATTTTACAAATGGAAAAATTGGTCTCTTGCAATTTAATTTCCTCCAACCAATTTGGCTTGGCCCAGGGTAAAGTGCTGAGCAGGGCTCAGACCATGGAAGAGGAAGGGGTTAATGCACTCTCCTCTTTTCTAATTAGGACGAGGTCATAGAAGTTTTTCAAGAGCTTTTTGGTGCTCTTTTATTTTATGCCTGTTTTAATATGCTAACTGAAGTAATTATGTAGCATTCTGCTATTAGCTGTTATGTTTTATAATTCATGTGGTACACTGCCTCGGTCTCATTACAGGGGAAAGACCTCCAATTCTGATTGGGAATCAATACATCAAGGTCAAAAGATGAAAGATTTCTCTAGACTACAATCTGATTCTCTTTCACATTCTTACGCTCCGGGCTTATCTACATGGTTTAAGTGGAGTGGACTGGGGTGGGCTAAATAGGATCCCCTAAGGCAGGGGTGTCCAAACTTTGGCCCTCCAGATGTTTTTGGACCACAGTTCCCAGAATTCCAAGCCTTTATTGCCAATGACGACTGTGGGAGTTGTAGTCCAAAACATCTGAAGGGTTGAAGTTTGGACATTGCTGCCCTAAGGTGAAGTAGAGATCTAGTATGCCCTTTGGTGTGTTCCTTCTACCCAAGTGGCACACCTACCTCAAGTGACCCTATTTGGCCTGCGTCCTTGAAGAAATCAACAAGAACAATTAAAATACCCCTTCTTGCCCCATCCTTTCTTCTCATCCTGGGAAGAAGTTTTTGATTGTCCCCCCCCCCCTAAATGATATATAGGACATCAGTGCTGTTCTAATAGACTTTAAAAACAAAACAAAGCACCTTTACCTCCTTCCTCTGTCTCTTCATAGAACAGCAGAAGAAATAATTTATTTTCAAATATTGTGAAGTGACTACACTTTCTTCTTAGGCAATTCAACAATATTTAAACGACAAGGAACTTTAAAGCTCGGTTTGGTTCAGTCCCAGCAATCGTATGTGCTGGAAACAAACAAAAACAGAGCAAACCTACCTGCTCCTTAAAAAAGAGAGTCACCCCTCACAGGGAACCAGAAAGGTGTAGGTAGGAAAGTTTTGGGGATTGGTTGGTTCACTCTAGCAATTGTGTCATCAGACTAAACAGTGGGACATATGCCCATCTGATTGCATCCTCTCTCGTGCACATGATTTGCTAACGAAAAATCAATGCATGCAATGTCAGATGACATAATTGTTATACCTAGTTTGGTACTAAAATGTGATCTGCATGTGTGGAAATTTTACCCTAGTGGGCTCTGTAGAGTGCAACTAAAAAGCAGCTGAGCGTGCCAGCAGAGATGAAGGCAAAATAGCCTACATCTAATTTTAAGACTCTCCTTTTTATCACAGCATGAACTTGCTGCATCTCTTCAAAGGTTAAATCCGCTTGTTAATTTCATTTTGGTAGCAAATTAAGCTTCAGTTCTCTCATCTGTAAAATGGTAACAAACATTCTATGCAGAATGTTCTGTCCAATGGTAAGAGAGCTTGTGGGGCAGATCAGGACAATGGGAGATAACGGAAACAATTCAAGAAGCCCTATAACAGTTTGAAAAATATTTTTAACACACGATTATTTAAAGACTCCTCAGAATCTGAGGCCATAAAGTGCATATTGGCTTGTACATAAATGCAGCGTTGTTGCAGCAGATTTGTCTCAAGAATTCTAACCACTATACTGCACTGTCCACCAAATGTGGGGGTCTGTCTTTCATGAACATCAGCGATGAAGGGGAAGGATTTTCAGAACGTTCCCCATTAATTTCATTAGTACAGCCTCTGTCATTATCGGTGGGAACAAGCCCAGGCAAAATCGATGTCTACTTACTTTATTTTTTGTAGTCGCTGGGAACAAGCCCAGGCAACATCTACATCTGCTTTAAGTTCATCTCAACGCGATCTTTTCACACGAAATATTGTCAGCACCATCACCTCTTCCTGTTTGTGTAAGGCGGAGGCAGAACTTACAGAAGCATGTGCCAGAAGGAAGCAATGATGCAGATGAAGCTAAACAAAGCCGTTGCCTTGAATGTTACCTCAGATTGAACCGTTTTGTTTTGAACTTGTGGCTTCAGCCAGTCTTTAGCTTTGTGCTTATGTTGGAACCAGCAAAATATTAGAAGACGTGGAAAAAAACGGATCTGCAACTGCTGTGAGAGAAGTAGAAGATTCACTCACAGGGAATGAAGAGGTTTTTTCCCAGGATGTTTTTGGAAAAAGCTAGTAGAGATAGTTCAGCGTGCCTGCTCTTCACTCTTGTTTTTAGAAATACGACTTCCAGACTCCCCCGTCAGCACGTCCACCAGGGATTCTGGCATTTATAAGACATGTCTTTCCTGAGCTGTGCACCTTTAAAAATAGCGTCGATTCACATTGCTGTTTGCCACTTATACATCTGGTCAAGAACCAAGAACATTGAGCAAGCATATGATTAATCACATTTAACCGACATATGTAGCCCTGATACATACCATTCCTTTATATACCCTTTTATAACAAACAGCTTGTATAACATAAAATCTGTACATCATAAAAAATTCTGGATATAGGGGAGATTTGCTTAACATAATCGCCTATGGGGAGAATTCGTACAACATAAAAATGGGATCACTCCGTTTTCAATGCATTCCTATGGGAATTTGTATAAAGGAAAATTTGCTTAACATAATTTCATTTGGAACAAATTAATTCCTTTATACAAGGTACCGCTGTACAGTATAATGAATCTCATCATTGGTTCCCCACTGGCTTTCATAGATTCTGCAATGAGATCTACTGATAGGCCTTATCCCAGTGATGGTGAACCTTCGACACACCAGATGTTTTGGACCACAATTCCCAGAATTCCAATGACAAAGGACTGTGGGAGTTGTGGCCCAAAACATCTGGAGGGCCAAAGGTTCACCACAACGGCCTTATCCCATCTAATTTTACAGACCTAACTTCAGTTGCAGAATTTTTTTTCCTGCAATATTATCCTTCTCAACAAATTCTGGGCCATCCCTACAACAACCTTGTGAAGAAGGGTAAACAGAGTTAGTCTTAGGCCCAGGCCACCTACAGAAAGATCTTCAGTACTTAGTGGGAATTTGAAACCTCCCCTCCCAGCTCCGATGCTCTAGTTCACCAAGACAGCACCTTGTAAAACTAAGAAAAACTGTATTTGAAACAATTAAATTCAAAGTGAGGGTAACTATAGGTTAAGAAGTGAGGTTAACAATAAAATTGTGCCTGAATGATATTAGGGATCTTGACAAGACACAACAAAAACAGGTTTTTCTTCCTTACAAAGTCAAATACAAAGAGAATTAAAAAAATAAACTGGGTTTAAAATAGAGTTATATATTATAGCACATTAGATTATCAATTACCTTGAAGATGTTTTATTACAGTACATCACATTAGGTTAAAGATTACCTCAAAGGTCCATGTTGTCATCGGTGTGTGGATAATTTCTCCACAGAAGTTAATCAGAGCTATTCTCCACTGTCATTGTTGTGGTTCCTGGGGGGAAATTTATCATCTGAGGCCAACAGTCTGGTGATAAACCTCTCAGTACTCAATTGGACTAGTTCTTGTAGAGCATGTCAGGATTAGAAAGCATTTACATTTAGAAAAGGTTTATCACATCCTCCATATCTTCCACCAAAAAATAAATATGTGCATCATCAGGGGGGAAAAACAACAACCAGGTGAAATCAGTGGCCATATAGCCACTCTTCTAGCAGACCAGATGGGTGGATATTTAGGGGGCCTGGATCTTGATGTCCTGCAATTCTGGCTACATAGAAATGCAACACTAATAAAAACACCCACTTCAACAGAAATTGTCTTCACTACGATGGATAAGAAGAGTGAGTGTTCCTACCATCTGCTCAGCTTGCTGTCCCACTGCAAAGGGTGAGAGGTCAAATTCAAGGACTCTGCAGTTTCTTCCTGGGGAACTGGACTTGGACTGGGGAGAGCTTAAGGCACCTTCACTTAATAGAAGGCATGTTTTCTGAAAGGCAGGACCGAGCTTTGTGAAAGGGGGGGGGCTTCCCCTCCCTCCCAACAAGGGACACCACAGGGATGTTATTTATTATTATTTATTTATTTATTGTATTTATATCCCGCTTAATATCAGAAGATCTCTAAGCGGCTTACAAAGCCAGAATGGCATTAACAATTACAATAAAACAGACAAACAATACACACAATATAGCTAAAAACCAGATAGTGTTCCTGAATACTATCTAAAAAACTCTGATAAAAATATCATTCAGAAGACAAGGCGATGGCAGGGGGGGGAAAAAAAAAAAAAAAAAAAAAAAAAAAAAAAAAAAAAAA
>JAHTLZ010000127.1:5982091-5996368 GCA_023846285.1 Phrynocephalus versicolor | reverse complement strand
AAAAAAAAAAAAAAAAAAAAAAAAAAAAAAAAAAAACCGCGAACAAATATACAAAACAAACAACTAATAAAAATACAATACAAATAAGAAATATACAAAACAGAGCAAATAATAAAATACAATACAAGTAGCTCAAAGAAAAATAAAATAAGGAAATAACTGGAAAGCCTTGGGCAGGAGGGAGATGGTTAAAATAATAGAAGCAGGCAACTGCCAAGGTAAAAATCAAATACACCTGGGAATGGGGAGAGGGAGGACCATGGTAGGAGGACTGATTAGTGGCAAGGTCACAAATAAAGGAGCATACATAGATGTAATAGTAATGCTAACCTCCCAGCTAATCTAGAAAATCAAGACCCCAACCGGTCCCAAGATATATTCTCCGTCCCTAAATACCCCATAAGCGCCCTACAGAACGCCCTCCCCCCTCCAAAACCCCAGATTCAACCCCCGGAAAGCAAACAAAGGTGGCCGACCTGCCACCCGAAAATTCCGAGTCCACAGGAGGAAACGGGGAGAACATCAGCCTCTGCTTCTGGTCCGGTGCCCACACTGATGCTTGCAAATTAAGAGGTCCAAACTGCAAGGCTCTGATGTTAATGGGTTGAGCACCGGAGGCCGACACGCCACCCAAACCCCCCAACGGCGCTGCCAACGCCGGCGACCGAGCTGCCGCCCGAGAGAACCTTCCAGCTCCCGAAGATGAAGACTGGGACGCGAGGGACAAATCAGCCGCAGCAGCAAGTCGCACAGAAGGAACAGCCTCCAAAGCAGGCCCACCTTGATGGCAAACGGTGGACCTCAGGTGGAGGAGGGCGGCAGCAGCGACCATCCCGGCTGGGGAAAGACGGACGGCAGCCCGCAGATGGAAGGGCGCGGCGGGCCGCCCGCTCTCCGCGGCGGCGGCAGTCTCCGGGGGAGGCCCGCCATGGTGGGGAACGGCGGACCTCAGATGGAGAAGGGCGGCAGCAACCATCATCCCGGCCGGGAAAAGACGGGCGGCAGCCCGCAGATGGAGGACAGCAGCGGGCTGCCTGCTCTCCGCAGCGGTGGTGGTCTCCGGGGCAAGCCCGCCATGGTGGCAAGCGTCAGACCACCGAAGGTCGAAGACGGCGGGCTGCAGCTGGGAGACAGGACGGCGGGCTGCTTGCTCTCCTCGCCTGCAGAGATCCCCGAGGCAGACCCGCCATGATGGAAGGTGGCGGGCCGCAGCCGGAAGAAGGCGGCAGTCCGCAGATGGAAGACAGGCAGCGAATCGCAGAAGGAGGAAAGCAGCAGACTGCCCACTCTCCGCACCGGGAGCACCCACATGGACAACCTCGGCGGCTGCCCGAAGATGGAACCAGGCGACGCCTCCGAGGCAGGTCCGCCATGACCATGGAGGCCGACCGCGGAGAGGACCCGAACGGCGTCGACGACCTCCAGCTGGCTCACGGGGGGACACCAGGCGGCGAGCCGCAAGCGGCAAATGGCGACAGCCGACCCCCGGAGCTGGCTCGCCACGATGGCAAGAGGAGGCAGGCAGCCCGCCGCACACAACGGCAGCAACCGCGGTCGGCATGGCTGGTAAGGCACCGGGCTAAGGGGGGGGAGGGACGCTCAAACCTGTAAGGCGGGACGAGGTCTTAAATCTCTCCAGGAGGTCCTCAGGCGAGCCCCTTCAGTTCCCACTCCAAAGCCCTGGCCATCCAAAATAAAAATTAAACAAAAACAGAAAAACAAGGCAGCACAATCAGGAACGCTAGGCGCAGCCGGCGTGAACAGCTGCTGCTGCCGTCCGCCATCTTGCCTGCCATCATGTTAGGGAGATAGTGGGGAAGATAATGCCACACAACCTTTGCTGGGGTGGGATATAAATGAGGTTGTGCTAGGTCTCCCACCTGAGGACCCCCATGGCTAACTACATGTGGAGCAGTTCATCACCAAATGGTTACTTACGAGGGACCAAATGACCATGGGGCAACTATGGGGGAAAAAACAGGTCAGATTTTTGCAATATATTTACCATGCATATTCCTTCGAGTGATGAAACAATTGTTTTGCTAGTATGTGTTTTTCCTTGCTTACATATTTTGCACTGAGTGTGCTTGTTTTCTGGTTGATCCATGGAAAGGTCAATGCATACAGAGGTCCAGTTCACCTGAAGGGATGATCCCAAATAGCTGCACTTTACTGGAGGCCACATCATTACAGGTTTTAAACCTGCCACAGAGTTCTGAGATTCCCCGCCCCCGAGACTGCTGGATTCAAGTAACGGTTTAAAATCCGCATTGGAACAGAGACAAGGATTTTACCACCTCGAGACCAGGGACTTGTAAAATGTGCTGGGTCGCGCTTAAGTGGGCGTGGCCACACTTGGTTTTTTAAAAAAGTCCGCTGCTTGTGGGAAAACGATTTTATGCTCTGCGAGCACCTTGCAGAGGATTTTAGTGGCAGTGTGAAAGCAGCCTCAAGTGAGGCGGAGCACCAGGGCCCGGGATTTCTCATTCCCACCATTCGTGCCGAGAGACTGGCCGGATAACTTGAGCTTCAGGACACACAGCTGATAGGATTGTGTGCCCTGACACTTGTGTGGCCTTGGGTAAGGGTCATAGTCCCTGAGGGCCAACAGAAGGAGGGATTAGCAAGCCACCTCTGAGCAATTTCTGTTGAGAAACTCCAGGAAAGGGCACTACCAATTGGGAATGGGTTTTGTGATCATTTTATAATGCTATATTTGACCCAGAAGGATGGACGGAGAGGTAGTCTTACGCTTTATAACTTCAAATACTGTTCACATATACTGTACTGTGGATTGCAGTGATCAAGCGAGCATAGAAAAGCAGTTAATTGGGAATCATATACAGTCAGGTCCTTGGATATCACCTGTGATATCTCCTGTTTAAGCTGCATAGCACCAAGACTCCTCTGGAATTCCAGTTAAAATGCTTTCTTCCATCTTGTTGTCATGTCTCACCTCACAATAACTTTATGAGGTAATTTAGGCTGGGAGAGAGACAGTCGACCTCTGCAGAACTGATAGTGTTTTCCCTTGAGGTGAGGTTGTGATGTGTCCTGCAGTTTTTTTCAGAGCTCCGTTTATTACTTCTAAAAAGGTAATAAATTAGGCATAGTGCTATGCCCATGTAGTTAGTTACTGATACCACTCTTGAATTTTGTGTTTCTTGTTAGTGACGAAATAGCTACATCTCAGTTACTACAAAAACATGATGCTAAAATGCCACAAACCACTTCCTGTTATATGAAATGCAAGGCTCACAATCATTCTGGAATTTGTGTAATGTCTGGATAACATCCCACCGCTAATTGTGGTTAATTAGTGAAGTGCCTGTTGGGAAGATTACAGCCTTGCTTATAAAGCAAAGTGTATTGCTTATAATACTGCCTCATAGTGCTTAAGACACATTCTGGATAGCTTACAATTTAATTTTGCAGGCCACATATTCCACCTGCCCCCAGTGAAGTTCAGTGATGGCACATGCTCTATTGTCTTTTTATTTGCCACTAATTTGACTGGCAAAGCTTTATCCACCTTAAGCATTCGGCAAGTCCTTCCACTTTTGTCCCTTTCCACCGTCCAGAGACTGTTGGGTCCAAGTGTCCATTTTTATGCTGGGGAAAAATATTAGTTGTTGTAGGGGATCTGGACAGGGGCCTGGGACCACATTAGATGCTCTAGTGAGTTGCTTGCAACCTACAGACCATGTTTCGTCTGCCCTGCTTCTAGGAACAACACAAAAGTAGGGGAAGGGGGGGGGAATGGACACACAGCCCGAATGCCTGGCTCCAGCGTGGTACCCACACCTTCTATTAATGTTTTGCTCTAGGATTTGCTGTAGAGAAACCCCGAGTTCTGCCAACCAAACATTGAACTAGGCAAATATTTGCTCCGTCCAGATTTGCTCCATGCAGCCAAGTTGGCCATGAGTCAACACAGGGTGGTCTTTGCTCTAAAATGTGCCTTCAGAGAAACTCTCTCTCTCTCTCTGACAGCTACTTCACGTCCTTCTTCATTCCGAGATGAAGTTCGTTGCATGATAATGTTGTTCGCGGTCATGTGGTCTTATACCGGTGCGGTCCCTCCTTCCTTGTACCCATGGGCGTGATTGATGATACTGGGACGACTGTTACTGCACGTCTTTGTTTCGTGATAAGATCTGAAATTCTTTTCCTTTGTTCTCCTTTTTTTTGGGGGGGTCCGACCTTCCGTTTTTCGATGTTTTGAATCTTCTAAGCCTTGCCTTCAATGCGTTACGGAGCAAAGTTTGAGGCATTTGTCTTTTAATCTCTATGCACTGCATTGCTAACTCCATAGGGAATTTAGTGGCAATGGCACTTCGCACTCCTGCCACTAGATGGATACTGCAAAAATCAGCACTCGTTCTGCGACGAGCATGACCTCACGGGCTCTTGTTTCGGAATGAGAACCGAGACACGCAGATTCCCGAGGTCAGAGAGGGGTACGGCTCGTCACGCTTCAATCTCAGTTCAGGGAGCATGGTTGGGATGAACTCCCATCGTCACGCAATGGATGTATGGTAAGATTTCTTCGTACCGGCCCTAAGCGGGACAGCGAACAGTGATGAGAGGGACGTGAGGTAACGGCCTCTCTCTCTCTCTCTCTCCAGGGAGCTCCTCTGAGCCTATACTGCTCTGTTGGATTGACCAAATAATGGGATGCCCTACTGCCTGGTTACTCTGCCCTGGCTTGTTATCATGAACCCATTCCTACTAGACTTTTTCTGCTTGAAGATTCACAGGGACTTTGCCTGACCGATTGATGCTGGCTTAATGCTAAACCAAACATTATGAGCAGCCTGGGGGCGTGGGGCATGGAGAGACTTGTTTCTTTTTCCTTTTCCTTTTTAATTTAGTACCATTCCTGTTTTGAGCCTGATGCAATCTCTCATAAGTTTACAGTACACCTACTCAGCATTTCCTGGAGGAGTCCGTTTTCCTGCCTCCGGGAAAAGTGACTTTCATGCCTGCCCCCCCCACCTCTCCTCAGATCTCATCTGCAAATAATCTGCCAAGTCAAAAAAATGCGTAGTCATTGCAATTCAGTAGCTGACCCTTTCAATCTCTTCAGGGCACTGGAAAAAGGCAGGATGTCACTTGAAGCTAAAAAGCTTAAACATAACACAGATGTCCAGCGCTGTAGTTACTACTCCATGGTCCTGTTGTGCTACAGCTCTCTATCCAGCTGGCGTTCTCTACTCCAAAAAAGAGAATTTTGCCAAGCTCTTCCTCTGTCTCTCTAGATCAGTGGTGGCGAACCTTCGGCATTGGCCCTCCAGATGTTTTGGACCACAACTCCCAGAATTCTAAGCCTGTATTGCCAATGACAAAAGGACAGTGGGAGTCATGGTCCAGAACATATGGAGTGCCAAATTTTCACCACCACTGCTCTAGATGTTGCTGGATTCCAGTTCATGCCAGCTCCGGTCAACCTGGCAGGAACAACAAATGGGAGAAATAGCTTGGAGTTGGCATCACCCAGAGGGCCACAGATTCTTATACCATGGCTTCAGAACTTCCCCCTCTCAACATAAGCAAATCATGTGTGGTTGTGAATTGAACTTAAGTTAATCATCACCGACTTTCTTGACTAATTTTTCATTGATTTTTAGTGAGACTTCTCCATGAATGAATACATATGGCTTCAACCCATTCTGTGGGAGAGATGTTATCTTCCCAGTTAATCATTTGAACCATGGTATGGAGGATCCAAAATCTACTCTTGGTCCAGTGGGATTATAACAGCTCCTTGGGCAATTTAGAACAGGAAACTGCTTAAGGTGGTTAAAAAAAAACACCCTTCTTTAACCCTTGACGTTACTCCAAATTTCCATGCCCACCACTAAGCTTGTGGTATTCTCACATCTAATGCCACAATTGACATTATAATTTGTCTTTAGAAGAGGGAATTCCTTAAGCACCCATCATGTATGAACATCATAGCAGGAACTTTTCTCACCTCCTAGTAGATGGCAAATTAGTTTGCTTTGTTTTGTGTATCAGATCTTCAGGACATAAATGAGTCCTTCTTTGTTTGCAAGTTGGACTTCTCAGACACAAAGGTCTTCTGGATTCATGTTTCTGGAACACCAGCATTCTTTCAGATCTTAAGGGTGGGTTATCTAAAACTTGTAACCTGGATTGGTCCTGTAGATTGGGCTAAAAATGAAATAACAAAAGGACTCTGAATCTGGAAGAGGGGATCACGTGGAAGAAGGAAACACACAAAACCTTTTTTTGTGTGTTCCCAAGCTTCTAAATCATAGTTAGGAGTCCTGGGTCCGCTATATACGAAATGATCTGTTGACGCATGGAAAATCGCACGCATCATACCCATCTTCCTGCCCTTACTCATTCTGAAATCCCAACAAGGCAGAGCCAGAAATGCCGAGAAAAAAATTCTGTTAAATACGAGACTGGACATTTGCTGGCTCTGCTCTTGTTGATATAAACCAGAAGGACAGGATCACAGCTCTTTCCTGAAGATCTGTGATTTCTTTCCCCCAGAAAAGACATCTATCTTGCCTCATATTCCAGCTGGCTCTATTTGCATCTCTAGGTCACGTTAATCTCCACGCATACGTCACACACTCACCTGCTTGTGTTTGAGTAAAGTGCTCTTCTCTCCGGACATCTGTGCGTCAGGAGGGTCTTGTGATGTGGTCTGTATTTACAGTATTTCAAAGTACCAGGAAGCATGTGAGCACTCTGTGTGTCTCTGTTGCTAATTCCCCTTGCACAGACATATTGCAAGTGGCAGACCCTGCGGATGAAATAAGTGGAGCTTCTTCCTTGAAGAAACAACAGTGGGAGGAGTTTTGTGACAGAAATGGAAGGAAAGGCCTAATACGGAGAAAAAGCACCGATTGAAGTTCCGAAGCAATATGGTAGGCAATTAGAGTGCCCATGTCAATAGCCAGACATTTCAGGACCAAAGTCCGAAATGAATGATAGACCCAGAGGACAGACTGTTTGGACCCGCCATTGCAAAATGGTGCAACTGACAATGATCACACAAAAAATGGTGTAGCAGAAACCTTAAGACTAGATTCTTACAATACATTCAAGGGTCATGTATGGATTCCAACAGCAGCAGTCACCACCACTGCAGCTCTAGAGCATGTGAGATAATGGAGAAGACCAAGGCGCTCCTGAACATGTCAAAATGGCATATCTTGCAGCTAACAACTCGAGTTTCTAGGTTGGCAGCCTCTTCCTGCATGGGATTTTAGATCCAAAACTGAGCCTAATTAGATTCAAAACCTGACTCTCAAGGCCACAGCTGGATCTGCCCACCTCTGGGAACCTTTCTTTGACGGATATGTTTCGGAAGGGCTACAGTGATGCGCACATGCTCCTGGCTGACAATGTGGCATATCTGGAAGGGAAGTGACCTTCTATATCCCCTAACCTCTTGCTTTGAGGCAGGGCCAAAGGGCTAAAGGGTACCTGCCTCCTGTCTGAACCATTGTTTTCTGTAAGTGCTCCAATCTATTTCTTGCGAACATAGATAAGAGAAAATAAAACAAGGCTTCTGGAAGGAAGGCAGCAGTCTGTGCTGCATCTCTTCTCAGCTGGCTGAGAAAAGGCATTTGTCTCTGTCTGCTTTTTGTCCTGCAGCCAAGGTCAGCTTGGCTTAAAAACTTCTCTAGTAAATTCCCAACATCCACCTTCTTCATGATGCAGAAAGACAAATAAACGAAGGTAAGAGAGAGACCCAGCCAGCCTGGTTTTCAGTTTTGATTCTCCAGAAGATCATACAACTCATGTACTATCACCTGCAGAGGAAAAGTTCCCACTGATACAGTTCAACTGGGTTACCTCATTGCATCAGAAATTATATTTTTGCCACTCTTTGTGAAACAAACCCAATAGTGGACACACGATTATTTATGTTCACTTTGTAAATAATCAGCCTCTAATGTAGCAGATCTGTTTTGCTGCTTGGTAGGGAGTGCCTTTTTCTTTTCTTGTTTTCTTTTCAAAACTGCAAAGTCATTTCAGTTTTTCTAAAAAAATCAAAACAAAACTGGACCTTGAACATCTTAAGAGTATCCCCAAACATAGGGAAATTGCTCAGTGTGACCACTAGAAGGCTTTTTATGTAATTCTTTTTTAAATTAAGAGGCAGGGTCTTCTGTGTGTGCAAGAGCGAGATAGGACACATTCCAGGCTTCTGAAAAACACCCATTGTGTGCTTGTTCCTCACTAGGTCCAGGCTTGGGGCTTGTATACTTTCCTTCTTAGGAAAAAAGGATAGAAATAGTGGTAGAAGTACATTGGAAGTTAAATGAAAGATACAGTACTGACATCTGGGTGGTGGAATGGATGAATCCCTCCATTTTGTTTGTTGGTTTGTTGTATCAATGTATATATATCATGAAACAGAACAGTCCAAAACTCAACCTGGCCGAAGATCAAGTCTTCAGGATCCAATTTTTTTAAAAAAAAATCCCGATGAGAGCTACAAATGGGAGGTGTGTTGGTATGATATTTTATCTCAGGTGATGTAGAGTCAATGTTTCCCTTCCAGTTCTGCATATAAAGGCCATTACTTCACGTCCTACCTCGTTCCGCGATTACATTTGTACCATGACAGCTTTCTTCACAGTCACGTGGTTTTGTCTCTGTTCAGTCCCTGTTTCCATTTCCTCACGGGCATGATTACTTGTCTCATGCCAACTGTTACCTCACATCCTTGTTCCGTGACAAAATCTGAATTTGTCTTGCTTTCTTAACCCTTTAAAAAAAATCGTAAATAAAACATTTTCAATATTTCAATGTATTGGTGTTCCGGGATTTACATGTCAATGCTACAGAATTTTTAGTAGTTTCTTTAATAAACAATTGTACTGCATGGTGTTTCCCATAGGGAAACTAATTTCGAATGCTGCTTCAGCCGCTGACCTCTAGGTGGACACTAGTTTGTTGTGTGACAGCTGTTACTTCACAGGACCTTGTCTCCGAACAGAAACCCGGGAACAAAGCATGACAAGAGAATTCCCCAGCCCAGGGGCAGGTATGGCTTGTCACACTCTGTTCCCGGTTCAAGGGTCGTGGTCGAGACAAGGTTTTGCTGTCACGCTATGGACGTGAAGTAAGATTTTTTTTTGTACCAGTCCCAAGCGGGACAGCAAGGAGGGACGAACGGGACGTGAAGTAACGACCAAAGAGGCACCAGTTCCAGAGTGAGTTCCATGGATTTTGATTTCTTATGTATATGGAAATATGACCTGCACCATGTGAGTAAATCTGGAGATTAAATGTAATGGGAAACAAGGCAAAAACCAGCTGCCTGGAGCCAACATGTAATACCAAAAGGATAGAAGCAGGTTGTGTCCTTCCTCTGTGATGGTATTGTATCAAAAGTTTCCATGAATGTGGAACTCATTTCATCAGCTCTGGAAGTTAGTATCATGCGACAAAGTGGGATGCAGGCCAGAAAGTGTGTATGTGACAATGAAACTGTTTGCCTTTAAGGTCTTATGATTCCACTTACGTTGAAGGAATTTGTCACTTACAAAACCCAGCTTACAGAGGCGGCAGTGAGGGAGGTAAACTTGTTTCAGATTGTGCCTGTGTTTAAGTGGAAAACTACTAACCTGGCCAAGGTTTAAGCTGAAGCTTTGAAAAATTACAAATTCTGTATCTGATCCAGCATGACTCCCAGAGTATTGTACTACAGATTCCAGCAGCATAATCTTAAAAAGTAACTTTCTCAAGTTCTGCTTTATCATATCCACAGTACCTAGACTGAATGCAGTTGCGCAAGACTGCAAATCAAGCTATACAAACTAGCAGTACCCTCCAATATGCACTGCTAGATGAAGCCCATCTTTTCTCTAGATCTTCTCTCCTTCCATTTCTTACCTTGGTGTAAGGAAATCCCTACCGCAGGTCTGGGAAGCTGCACTGAACATTGTTGGTAGAGCAGCTCTGTCATCAACACCCGTGTGGTGCTTCAGCCAGTTCAACCATGAATAGAAGGTTAAGAAATGGGTCCTGCCCAAAGCTACCGAGTAAGTTCATCACTGTAATAGAATTTGAAGTAAGCATCAGTTCATAGCTCCTTTTTAAAACCACGATTTATTCACATTTTCTCAAATCCTTAGCTTCCACTCCTTCCTCTCCTCAGCTTTTGAACTAGGTTGCTTCACTTCTGGATGGAGACAGCACTTGCTACGAACGAAAAGACCTTTGAGGACTTCCTAAGATGTTCTCCTGAGCCATAAACTTTCTGGATCAGACCCAAAATGCTTCCAAGAGGCAGCAAATGACGTGTTTTCCATTGTTTAAGTTTATCTGGGAATATGGACTGCCATACACAAGACATCCGTCTCCCTGGTCGCTGAGGATGGTATTGCTTGTGTCAACATAAGCCATTAAATCAAGCACAGTGTTTGGGTATTCTCCTGGGTGAAAACACAACACAGTTTCTGATGTGACACGATCCCCATTGTTTCTGAGGTAATCAGGATGCCATGAAGGTGAGCTCAGTCTCTTCATCAACAGTCAAGATGAGTGATTTTCTGAGGAATGAAAGACTTCTGGGGCAAAGCTAAAGGTTATAGAGAACCTGAGGTAAGAAACTCAAGGCCTGGTTAGGGTCCTTCCTGCATCATTGAGGCCGCCAGGGAAGGAAGAGGAGGTTACTTGCCCCTAGCAAAAAAGAGAGGCGGACTTTCCTTCCTTCAAATGGGCAAAAAAAGCTGTGTTGCCTTTCCTTCTGGTATTAGAGGAAGTCTCATTCCTTTCTTCATGGCTAGCAAGGAAACTAATGGTCTGGTGTTGGGGGTGGACGGACTTGGGGATGGGAAAAGTTCAGTTTTTGACCCTGAATCCCCAGACTAGGATGATGAGACAAAAAGATGTAATCTGAAAAGTCAAGTTGTTAGGCTTTGGGTCATCTGTCCTTCCTCCGCTTGTCTGTTGTTTGATCTGCATAACATTTCATGCATTCGCCTCCATGGAATTGCTAACGGCTTATGGCTACCAGGCCAGCAATTAAGCACAAGCTGCCTAGAGGCTCTAAACACATCTGATTTTGCCTTATTTCGGAGGCTAAGCAGGGTCGGCCCTGACTAGTACTTGGATGGGAGACCATCAGAGAACACCAGGTGCTGTAGGCACCTTGAGTAGGAACTGGCAAACCACTCCAGTATTCCTACCAAAAAAGCTCCATGGACATGGAGTCATGAAGAGTTGGTCACGACTGTAACAACACAACAGAACACACACACACACACACACGTTTGCCCACTAGTGGGGAGGAAACCCTCCAACTTAAGATCTTGTATGGCCCCTTCTTATATAAGGACCTTTGCTCTGGCTTCTTGGAGAGGTTCCTTAAGAAGAGGGGTTGCTGGGCAGAATTGGAGGAACTTAGGTAGGTCCTCTCAGGTGTGAATGTGGCAATTTTCTTGACATTGATTATACAAAGAGGGATGGGACCCACATCTAATTAACTGGGTCCTATTTGACCGCTGGTCTTGCACTTCTTTATATTTCCGTTGCTGTGCATTTAAACCTGTTGGATTTTATTGTGTTGTTTTGCTCTTCCTCTCTTACTATGCCAATAAAGGGATGATGATGGTGATGATGACGATGATGACGACAACGACGACGACAATGATGATGATGACTATGTATCAAACACAAAGCTCTTGTTAAAAGCTCCCCTTACTGCTTTTAAGCATATCACTGTATTCATACAAGTTATTTCCTCTGCATTTAGCCTGAAATTCTCACCTATCATTCATTCACCTTTAATGAGAATGCATGCCAGCATTGGAATCTATTCTCAACTCATGACTCATTTTTTACTGGTTTCATATCATTAACCCCCCTATCCTGCTTTTTGCATTGGGAAAGGGCCAAGTTTTACAGTAAAGTAAAGCATGAAACAATGATAAGCCTATTCCAGGTGAGGAAAGGGAATTTATTAATCATTGGAGAAAGATTTAGGAAATTCCCCAGCAATGCTGAACAGGAAACAGAGGAGGGGGCAGTTTATAATTAACTTTTCAGCAGCACAAGCCCAGGCAAGTCTACTCACAGGTAAGTCACACTGCAGCCTAAATACAGCAGTGGTTATCCAAAAGGCACACTCAACTGTAATACCAAAAAAGGAAGCTTCTAATTAAGGTTACGGCTACACTTCCAGCAGGAAACCAAGAAGTCTGGGCACCTTGTAAACAATCGGACTTGATTGATGCAGGAACGGCTTCTACCAACCATAAAGGGCCAGTTAAGAAACTGATTACAGCTAAAGCCGCTGCCCTGGATTTAACTGTTAGCAGTTTCTCAACCAGCCCTTCAAGGTGAAGCAAAGAAATTATTTTTAAATGCTTTTTTATAACTGATGCAGCACATCAGCAGTAGAGCTAACGTTTTTATTTTTACTTCCTGCGCTCCATGCTGAGCAGGGGAAGTGATTAATTCCCCGATCTCCTGAAGTAGCTCACTTATTAAGCCATTTCACAACACTGGGCAGACCGAAAGAAGGCTGGCATTGGATCAGTTCCAGCGACTGCATGTGCTAGAATCGATCTAAAGCAGAGTGATCCTACCTGCACCAGTAAAACTGAATTCCCTTGACAAGGGTCGATGTAGGTAGGAATGCTTAGGGGTGGGTGAACTGGTGCTCTCTATCCAAAGGTGGTGTTTGATCACTTTCTTTCAGAGCACGGCTGCCTATCTCTGCAGTGCTTAAAACAATGAGCTAGTCAGCCTCAGAGTTTTATAACCCACATTTAAAAGCTTATAATTAACTTTCTAATAGCATACTCCTATGCAAATCTATTAAGATGTTAAGCCCCATTGCAGTCTAAATATGGAAGAAAGGAGTTTCTAAAAGGCATCCCCAGATTTTGGGACAGGAAAGGGAGTTTATAATCATATTTTATAATGTTTTTGTTAAAAAATGTGAACTTTGTCTATGTAATGTATAAGTTAAAGGTTAGCAGCATCCCCAACATGACTACCAGAAACTACACAAGTCTCTAATAAATTGTGTGCAGAAGACAATATTGCAAGAGCTTGAGTATATTTCTTATTTGCACTACAAAGCCTTGAACCCCAGAGATTCTGGGAGTTGTAATAAAAATAATAATAATACAATTTCAAAGCTCTGAGTTTTCAATATCTGATGGCTGATTATGCCATCAGAGAGAACAGAATTGTTTTTCTCTCCCCCCCTTTTGTGTGTGTGTGTGTGTGTGTGTGTTTGGAGTACCACTGCCCAAGCACCCATGCTAGCTGCTGGATTGTGGAGGTTGTAGTAAAAAAAAAACCCACCAACATCTTAGACAAGTTGCTCAGGAAGCAGACCACCAATCACAGCAAATTACTAGTTATATAATGCATTCATTTTGTATTGTCACTTCTAGGGCTAGGGAAGAGGCAGCTGTGGAGTTTTCTCTCTCGCATCCAGTTGCGAAATGGTGCGTCTGCACTTACCGGTATATAAATCTCTTTTATTCCAATGGGTCTGCTCTAAAGAGGAACATGAATTGGACTGAGGCCTTGGGCTACTTTGGGTTTCCCTTGATTTGAATGTGCAGGCTGTGTTTCCTGCTTTATCGCAAAACAGCAAGATCCTTTAGGTTAGTCCTGGGATGAAGGACTGTGCCTGGCGACATCCCATCAGGAGCAGCAAGCCTTAGGCGGATGTAGAATAGAACCTGTGAGGACTTGACGGGTGATGCACACCCTCCCTCTGGTGCCATGTCAACTATATGAGGAACAAAGCCACCATCGCTCAACCATTTAACTAGAAGTATAGACGTCAGACAACCCATTCTATGAAACAAGCATTTTCTATTTTGTTCTCACGGATTTGCTTTCCTTCCAATGTGTGGTTTACTTATTTGTCTGTTCTTGCTTTTCTTCCCTTTTGCTGTGAGTGTGAAATAGTAGGATTTCACAGAGCTGAAAATACAGTGGACCCTCATATAACAAGAAAATCCACTTAACAGAAAATCCACTTAAAGGGGGGGAAATTCTGGAGATAGGGGAAAACTGCATGACATAGGGGGTGAATCCTTACAACAGAAAAATTGGCGGCAATTAGGGATTAATCTGTTTTCAATGCATCCCCATGGGAAAATTGTACAAAGGAAAATTTGCTTAACAGAATTTCATTTGGAATGAATTAATTCCTTTATACAAGGTACCACTGTACATAGTGGGAAACTTTCTTGCTCCCTCCCAAATCATCATCATCATCATCATCATCATCATCATCATCATCATCATCAT
>JAHTLZ010000127.1:5931333-5977282 GCA_023846285.1 Phrynocephalus versicolor | reverse complement strand
TTATTATTATTATTATTATTATTATTATTATTATTATTATTATTATTATTATTGGAAAGTTTAAAATGGTGCTGAATTCCATTCTTTTTTTGCTTATTTCTAAAACCATTCCCATGCTGACTCCATGTGATGTTGTAAAATCAGCACAGTCATTGTGACTTGGTGGAGTTTTCATTTTCTGGTGGCTGAACACAACATAGCTGAACTCTCTTGAACCTGTATCTGCCATTTGGGATTTCTAGATTGTTTTCCTGGAAGCCTGGAAGCCATCCAGTGGATAGAGACCAAACTGAAGCAGATTTCAGCCAAGTGCTAGGAGGAAGTTTTTAGCAGGAAGAGCTTTTTGACAATGGAAGTTGACCCTCAGATACTGGATTGCCTTCGGCAGGAGGCAAATGCAATGAATTGGATTAGATTATTCCAAAGCCCCTTCTAAAGCTCTGTGTGTGTGTGTGTGTGTGTGTGTTCTCTGTCGTTACAGTCATGACCGACTTTTTGTGACCCCATGTCCATGGAGTTTTCTTGGCAGGAATACTGGAGTGGTTTGCCAGTTCCTACTCCAGGTGCCTACAGCACCTGGTATTCTCTGGTGGTTGCCCATCCAAGTAGTAACCAGGGCCGACCCTGCTTAGCTTCTGAAATCAGGCAAGATCGGATGTGCTTCGGGCATCTAGGCAGCTGTCTAAAGCCATATAAATCTTGCAATTTGGGGATAGGAACTCGAGCCAGGCAGATAACACGTGTTAGAAAGGAAGGCATCCTCTCAATTGTGCTGCTTCTTTCCCCAGCTCTCCTACTCTGACGAGGCATGCAACTTCCGGGAAAAGGTTCTTCGCGATGGCTACAACCTATATTATTCAGAAAAGTACAATATCCCGGTCAGCCTCAGCAATCCAGGCACCCTGGGCCAGAGTCGCCAGCTGCCCCCCTTTTCTCAGTTCCTGCCGCTGGTCAACAAGATCCCCCTCGAACCCGTGTTTGTGGACTACGACTTCTATGAACAGACGCTGGATGTTGAATCGGAGGACCCCATGAGTATCTTGGGTCAAAACCCTGGCTTCATGAGCCCCAGCTACGTCTTCTGATCATTGGAGAGCGCAAGGCATGAGTCTGATTGGTAGGGTTCATCTAAGGACAGATCAGTGTCTTCCATGACTGTATAACAGAGTTCAGTGATTGGAAGGTGAGAGGAGGAAAGAAGACTTATTTTGCTTGGTGCCTGGACCTTAATGCCTGACATCATTGCCTTAGATGCTGGACTTTGGCATCCTGAACCGGCCATAGCTGCATCCTAGTTGGTGGATGACATGACAGATGTTCCAGTTATGCGTTTTAAGTGACGCATGTGGATTGGAATGTACCAGCCATGGCGGGGGGGGGGGGGGAGGGAAGAGATTCTGCTGGGGTTTGGGTCTGAAAATTGCTTGTTGTTTTATTATTGATGTTAATCTTGCCAGCCTTCTTCCCCCAGCCCCCACCCCACAAGTTTTATTTGTATTTTTCCTATCTATTTAAATAATTTATTTTTTTATATCATGATTTATTTATTGAAATAACCTAAACATAACTCGGGGTTTGAGAGAAGTAACACAATGAGAAGTCTTTTTGCTGGCAAATAATTTATATGTTGTTATTTATATATTATACAAATATGTATGTGTATTATATTTTATGTGTATTATATTTGTTGCATATTTATTTCCATGTTCTAGAGAGGGCATGGCTATACAGTTTTAAGTCTGTTAAAATTGCTCATTATGATCTTGTAACTTAGATTGCCCATGCATGGGTCTCACTCCCCCTCCCCCGTCCTGAAAAGGAGCAAAGTACTTAAAAAAGAAAAAATGGAGTTAAAACAGCCATTTATATACCAGAATATACTTTTTTGTAATCTTTCTCAATCTGCTGGCATATGTAAAGAATAAGGACTTGTACTGTATTTGACTTTCCTGGTGGATGATAAAATATAAGTAATGGACCAGCTCTTAGAAAGATTTATATTGACTGGATGTCCAGTTGACATTACTTGTAAAAAAGGGATGGAGAAAAGGGATTCAACACTGGACTACAAGTCCTATCAGTCCTCATCACTGTTGTGCTTTGGAAACCTAGAGGCCCACAAGAGCAGGATAATTGTACTGTATGTCCCTCATCTCTACTTGATTCTCTGTTACTAACCAGCAGCGCCCCCAGAATCCCCCTATGGCGTCCCTCATGTTGATCACCGTTGCTTAAATGCTCCACTATCACATTTGCATTAAAATATGCCTTTGGTGCTTTATGATAAAAAAAAAGGTTCTGGCTGCACAAAGCAGTCCCTTGGTACTGTGATTGCTTAATGTTACTGCTCTAACACTTTTTATGAGAACTTTTTAGTATCTAGTTCACTTTGTGTGGGGGTGGTTTTTTTTAAATTGTTTTTATTATTTCATATATTACAATGAATGGCGTCATTAGTCTAAGAGCAGGCCACATGTTGAGAGGTGTGTTTCAAGAATGGACACAAATACCAATAATAATAAAAAAGATTTTTTCCACATATAGAGTTGGTGGTGAATTAAAAGTAAAAACTGGAACAGAATGGGCTTCAGGATTGTGGCGGCGGCTTGACTCAGTGAAACTTTATCTAGATTAAGTACCAATTATACACAACTGGCATCTGTCCGGAGAACTGTGGTGCTATCAAAAAACCAGCTGGGCAGCAAGAACTCAATGGTTTTCCTTCGCAAGTGAAAGGTGCCCAGAGGAGGGCCTTAAGAAAGTAAAGTGGGAGTAAGTGATAGGTCCTGTAACGATGCTGCAAATCTTGATTTTCCACCTCTTGTGCATTCCACATCTCGGATTTATGCCTGGAGGTGAAAGGAGAGCCAGTTCAGTGGAGCAAGTCTAAGCTTGTCTGGCCATGCTCCATTAAGATAAAATGGTGAGAGAGGAGAAACCTAGAATGACACACAGCCTGAACTTTAGGTAAAAATTGACAGCTGTCATTGGATAGTGAATCTGTGTGAGTGCAGAGCACTGTTATTCCTTCTCAGACTTCTTTAGAAGGATTCCTCGCACAATGGGTTGGACTACACTTTCCATCACTCCTAGTCCACAGGGGCCAGGTTTTGGCTAGGAGGCTGCTCTGTCCCTTGGCCTCTCTTCTTTGAATTTTAAAGTATTCCATTTTATACCAGCAGTACGAATAAGGGCACTGTTTTACTTTAACCTTGTCAGGGTGATAATTTACAAATCAGCTGGTCAGAATGCAGCACACAAGACGTTCTGCTTAACCCCCATTGATTTCAATAGGCTTGGGGAAGTGGACTCGGCCATTCTCATGCCCAACAGCCAATAAGAGGCAGCCTATTGATAATTCACAAATCTTGGAAATGTCTCGCTTGGTCATCCAGTGGTCGTGAACCTTTGGCACTCCAGATGTTTTGGACCACAACTTCCAGAATTCCAAGCCTAGATTGCCAATGACAAATGGCTGTGGGAGTTGTGGTCCAAAACATCTGGAGTGCTAAAGGTTCCCCACCACTGTCCTAGGTAGTGAAAATCAGGGGGATGCTGAACCTGCTACACACCTTCTCAATTCTGCTTCATCTCCCTTCAGCCCCAGAGGTTCCCAAGAATGAGATCTCATCCTGACTAATCACAGAGAAGGTGACTGGATAACTCAGTGGTTTAGGTATCTGGCTGTGGAGCCAGAGGTTGGGAGTTCAATTCCCCACTGGTCATTCTGCAAGAACAGCCAGCCTCTGTGGCCTTGGGCTAGCTGTACAGTCCCAGGGCACCCACAGGGGAAGAGAACAATACAGTGATGGTGAACTTTTTAGAAACCAAGTGCCCAAACTGCGATTCAAAACCCAGTTGTTTTTTGCAAAGTGCCAATACAGCAATTTAACCTGAATACAGTGGTACCCTGGGTTACAAATACTTCAGCTGCTACTCTTGGGGAAAGCCTTGGGGAGAGAGGCAAATGGGTTGTTACACTGTTGGGAAAGCCAGGGGGAGTGGCGCCAGTTTGTGGGCTCATTCGTAGCCTATTTACTCTCCAGCCACGCCACTCTGGGCATCTCAAAAGTGGCATCGCTGGAGAGTAAACGGGGGCTACGGACGAGCCCACAAACCACTGCCTTCCCTTTGCCCGGCTCTCTTCACAGAGCACAGTGGAATGCTCTGAATGGAGGGGAAAGTGCCATAGCTTCGAAGGGGCGATGTCGCGCGCCCAAAGAAAGGGCTCCGTGGGCCACCTTTGCTACCCGTGCCATAGATTTGCCAACACTGGAATAGTAAATGAATAGAGACTGAGTGTTCTGTACCTAGAAAAACCCTGGAAAGGATCTCCATAAATCAGCATTCCCATCTGTACAGGAGATAAAATGGTGCCAGTTTTTGGTTGCTACAAGGACTGGAGAGGACTAGCAGAACTAAGTTCAACTTGGTTCAGAGCTGATTGCTTGCTCTTCCATCAGCCCTACCCGGAGGGCCTTTAAACTGAAGCCATGAGGTCATGTTTTGCAAAACGCTTCCATAGGTTTATCTTTGGAGCCAGACTGCTAATCTGAATTAGAATACACCCACAGAATCACTGGGATTTGTACAAGTGTTGGCTCACTTGTTCAACAATGTGTTCAGTGGTTCTATACCAGTCTGAGCTATCGATTGGATTTAGGCCAAGAACAAAATTTTACCGCCGTCCATATTGTGGGATTTTAAGGGGCAAGATGGAAACAGGGCATTGCCCTCTCCTTGAGCTGGGTTAGTGACCACGTTACACAAATGCCTCTGATTGGGTTAGAGATGACATTGTGATGTTGCCACGATCCCTGTTTACTGAGGACATTCCAGGAAAGAGAAATTCAGCCTAAAAACTGCACTTAGGGGGAAACATATTGGTTACAAACCAGGAGGAGAAACATTGCTTATAAACAATACATTGCTTATAAACAAATTGAACATATCACTGACATGAAACTGATAAGGCGTTTATGCAGCTGGTTAAAATTGTTTTCTGCTTCATGCACTCCCATAAAATGTTTGGGATGAAAATTCACTCATAGCCTGGCGGGTCTTCCATTGATGGAATGAATGAATGAAATGTCTATTCTAGGAGCAAAACACTAGTCTGGGCAGCAGGCACACGAAAAGCCCTTTCTACTCCCTGATGAAAGATCTCTTTTAGGGGATGGCTACAACGGCAATTGATTCAGGAAATACTCCAAAACCGGGTGCTCAGACTAGCATTATTTTCTGTTGACTGTGTGACATACAAATCAATGCAAAATCAGCCCAGACTCTCACTTCCCTGATCAGTAGTTTGTATCTCTACTTCTGGGTCTTCGAATTTTTCAGAATTGAACATACAGTATTTGCATTGGTTCAAGCGGTGAGACCGCTTGAGCCAACATGGAGGAGTATGCCACTGTTCTGTTTGAAGGCAGTGCACTCAGGTGGAGCAGCCACAGGAGAGGTACGACAACAGGGAAACTAGCTACAACATGAGTTCTCGGGTCCCCAAAGTGGTGCCTGGTTTCCTTATTTTCCTCTTGTCTTCATTCTCCGTTCTGTTTCTTTTCTTTTCTTTTAAGTAAGGGGTTGTGGTAGGCTGTTACTTCACGTTCCTTTCATCGCGGTTTGCCATTCTGCTTGGGACCAGTATGAAGAAATGTTACTCCACGTCCTTTGCGTGATGACGGGAATTCGTCCCGACCACGCCTCCTGAACTGGGATTTAAGCGGGATGAGCGATTCCCCTCCCTGGCCTCGGGAATCTGCTCGTCTTGGTTCTCGTTCCGAGACGAGTGCCCGTGAGGTAAGGCTCATCATGCAACGTGCCATTCTCCATCTAGTGGCAGGAGTGCGAAGTGCCATTCGCCAGTACATTTCCTATGGAGTCAGCAACGCAGTGCAGAGAGATTAAAAGACAAATGCCTCGAACTTAGCTCCATAACGCATTGAAGGCAAAGTTGAGGAGATTCGAAAGATCAAAAAACAGAAGGTCGGACCAAAGAAAATACCGAGAATGAAGGCTGAGAAGTTCAGATGTTGTCATGAAACAAGTACGTGCAGTAACAGTCATCACGGTACCATCAATCATTCCAGCGGACAGTACCAGGACAAGACCACATGACTGCGAGCAACGTGATCACAAAATGAACGTCAACTCGGAACGAGGAAGGACGTGAAGTAACCATCTAAGGCAGTTTAGTTAGGCGCCCAAAGAAATAAAAGAGAAAGAAATCAGCACAAATGGAGAGGAAGAAGGTCACTATCAGCCTTGTTTCCAGCTTGTTAAGGTAGCTCTGCTCTAAGTAGGTGTCTTGCAAATCTGCATGGCCTGAGCACAGCCACCTTAATCGGCTGGAAACAAGGCTGAAGTGCCAATTTCCTCTTCCCACCCCCGTGCTCCTGTATGAAGCAAATTAACCAAGGAAAACCCAACCTTCCCAGTACGACTTCAAAACACATCCGTTTGCATTTTCCCAACAGTGTAGCTGCATCCTTAGTTCACATGCGCCTGTATCTTTAATGAAACCTATGGACTGACTGATAGGTACTTTATATCAAGCTATTCTGTGCTTTCCCTATAGATTCTGATGATGGTGTCAAGGCTTTTTTCTGTGTGCAAAATCTGAGTTCTGACATTTGACCTTTCCCTGGGGCCCTTTGAATCTAGTCATTTACCAAAAACAAAGGGGAAAAGGTCTGGTTTTAAATGGAATTTCCTCACATGGGTCAGCTGGGAGATCAAGATATCACCATGTTTTTTTCCAAGTTTCTTTTATAGGAATTCACATCACAGGGAATGATAATGCATTCAAGAATGGAAGGTGCCTGCAGATTTCCACAGCGGCTACTTCTCAGGGAGTCCATCTGGAAAAGAGAAGAAAACCCAAGAGAGCATCCTGAATCCAGTGGTTGATTGTGTTGGCATTTCCGTTACGACCTGGCACAATGAAGTTGGTATATATAGATCAAGCTCTCCCTTTTTTTATTCGCATCAGAGCATTGCACAGGATCAAGCTGTGAGTCATGAACCTCTTGGCATGAATCTCTGCCTACGTCATGAATTCCCAAGGTAGCATTTGGCAAATAATTTCTCTCTCAAACTTGTATCCTCTGCCTGAAATGTGCGGAAATAACACAGGCTTGCCTTATAGCAGTGATTCCCAATCTTGGGTCCTCTGATGTTCTTGGTCTAAAACTCCCAGAAGCCTTTGCCACGAGATGTGCAGGTCAAGATTTCTGGGAGTTGTAGTACAGGAGCACCTGGGGATGCAAGATTGGGAACTACTGCCTTATATTATAGGATAGATGTGAGGGTTATCACCCAGATAATGTGCCCATGAAAAAGGCACACAAGTCATGTTAAGTTTGTTGTACTTCTTAAATGAATTGAGGTCATGTAGCTTGGACTAATAGCATAGATCAGAGCATAATTATTATCAGAATGTTAATTCCCCCCCCCCCAATTCTACAAAACCGTTCTGGCCTTTAAAACTGCATATGAAAATGCATATCTTACAGAAAATTGCATACAAAATGTGTATTTTTGGGGGTAGCTTTGTGCGAAAATATATGAACATAGAACAAGGTGGGAATTGGACATGTGTTCAGGTTAAATTGCTCTATTCTAAATATGAATGTTCACACATGACACTGAAAACATGCATCTCTTCAGTACATGGCAGTGTACAGTAGAATAAAAAAAGGGTACATTGGACCATTGTTGACCATCGTCATCATCATGCGCCATCAAGTCAGTTCTGACTTAGGGCAACCCTTTCCCGGGTACTGTAGAGGATACTTAGAAGTGGTTTGCTGCTCTTTCTTTCTGGGAAGGGACTGTGCAGCTTGCCCCAGGCCACAAAGGCTGGTTCTGTTCACAGGCGCAAAAAGAGGTACTGAAACTCCCAGCCAGATGGCTACCCCACTGAACTATCCAATCTACTTAGATAACTCATAAATAAATGTATAATTTATTGAGCTACTCTGCCAGCTAGCCTACTACTGTTCCACCATCATTACCTGCTGCAGGGATATATAGCCCTAGCCTCTCAAACGAAACTCAGGGGTCTGAATCTGACAGTGAAATACTGCACACAATCAAGAGACACAGTAGGGGGGGATTCAAACTCTCGACTTTGGACTTCACAGCCAGATGCCTCTACCACGGACCTTTCCAAGGGCTCTCGTGCTATGTATACCTACAGAGATGTACAGGATGTCCCATAGGTTTACCTTGGGCCAATTGCTAAGAGTACCGAAGCATAATTCTTTTAACAGAAGCTGCCAGAGGGAAGGAAAGAAAGGTCAGAAGGGGTTGGGGAATCATTCAGACTTGAAGTTCCATAAACCAGGCAGCGTGACCTGTACTAAGGAATTACAAGCAAGACCATTCCCTAACCTGCTCCTGGTCTAGAATAATCCTCACAGGGGCCAGACCCCAAGGCCCATCCACTCTCATGCTTGCACACAACAGGGTTGACCTTTGCGTTACAGACAGCAAACCTCTCAACACACCATCCATCTCCTTTCATCCACACACCATCCAAAGGGATTTCTCTCACCTCTGGCTTTTAGGCCTGCGCTGCAGTGGAGGCCTCAAATTTCTTCTTACGCCCTTCCATGCCGCTCAAAGCATCAATGTTCTTCCGCCAATCACCCACCTCCCGGTTTTCCTGGAACAGGACAAGAGGTCAGCTGAGACGGGTAGGCTTTGTCAGGTGAAGCAAGTGGTTCCCAACCTTGAGTACCCAGATGTTCTTGGACCGCAACTTCCAGAAATCCTGGCCTGCACAGCTAGTGGTGCAGCTTCTGGAGGTTTTAGTCTAAGGGTGCTTTTACACGACCCCTAAAATCTGAGGCAAAGGGCTCCCAGATCTGGAGCTTAAAAATGTTTTCCCACCAGCTCCGGCTTTTAAAAAAAATTAAGTACGACCACACCCACCTAAGCGCGTCCCAGTGCACTTTCCAAGTACCTGGCTTCCAGGAGGTAAAAAATCTTCCGATGCAGATTGTAAAGCTGTGAATGCCAGGCTCCCTCGCCTTCTGTTTGTTTTTTTGTCACTGGCGCCCCTTTAAGAGACAGGAATCACTACGGGGCTGCTCGGGGCTGCTTCCACAGGCAGACGGAGGTGAGCCTGCATTTTTTTCTCCCTTTTTTCCTCCCTCCCCTCACGCAGACAGGAACACTGGAGTGTGGAGGGCTGGGAACACAGGAAGAGCAACAAACCCCCACGATCTCTGGTCCGAATTTAAGTTGCAGGCGGATTTTAGAGGTTGTGTAAAAGCGCCCTAAGAAGATTTGAGGACCCAAGATTGGGAACCATCTCCCAAATTCCAATCCCTCCTTCCCTCCTTCCCTCCTTCCCTTCCCTTTCTACAGTCTGCATGCTGACTCACCCTCACTTTCTCTGTGTCCTCCTTTTTGACCTGTTTCAGATTGGCCCGCAGATCCATGGAGACCTTGTGCTTGGAGCCTAAAAGGGCCTGCATCATGGCATCGGCTGAGATACGGACACGACGGAGAGTCGGGCGCTTAAATTTGCCCCTCAAGTCAAAGATCTTCTGGGTTAAATCCTGGATCTGGAGCAAGAAGAGAGGGGAGCCTGTTCACTTTTAAGATCCAAAGAAGCGAGAATGCTCTCTCTCTCTCTCCCTCTGTGTGTGTGTGTGTGTGTGTGTGTGTGTGTCCACTCTTCTTGAAACCAGCCTGTGCTTTCTGAACTCTGCTTCAGATGACTCCATTTTCCATCAGGCAGTAGAGAAGGATGATGGGAATAATACCATATCTTTAAGGCTACAGATTCCCACTGCCTGTGTAGGCAGCGAAAATCTTGAAGTTTTAGTCCAAAATCATCATCACCATCACCACCACCACCACTACTGAGGTTTCCCTCATGAAGATGTAAACACAAGAGCCTCTACAACTGGAAAGGGTATTTTGGATTTTCATAGGGCAACTGGGAATTATATGCTTGTTCCAAACGGGGTTTACAGCCTGACCAATGAATCTGTCCATTGCCAAACTCCCTTTCAAAACTGGACTCCTGTTTCTGATGCTGAAAAAGAATATGAGCAGAGAAGAACTGGGTAGGTAATAACCGGCAGACAAGCTATGGAAGGTTTCAGCAGCCTTTCACTCTCATGATCTCCTTGACTGAAAAAAAAAAAGGTGGCCAGCTATATCTTTCAGAGAACCTATCCTGAGAGGAGGGAACTCCTTAAATGCCGATCCCATGTGACTGTTACAACAGCAGCCAAATTGATTGTACCAACCATATGCCCTCAAGTCAATTCTGAGTTGTGGTGACCCTTTTCAGGGTTTTCCAGGTAGAGAATACGCAGAGGTGGCTTTCCATTCCCTATTCATTTTATTCTGTAATTTGCTTTCAGGCTTTGAATACTTCTCAAATGCAAGAGACTGCTTCTGGACACTTTTCTTGAATGAACGGGATAGGTTAATTCACAGGTACATCTTGTGGGAACCCATGAAAGGGCCTTCTCGGCTGCTGTGCCCAGACTCTGGAACTCCCTCCCACTGGAGGCCAGGACTGCCTCATCTCTGTTGTCTTTCCGGAAACAGGCAGAGACCTTTCTCTTCAGGCAAGCTTTCCCTGAATGATGGACTACCTATTATGTGTCTTTTATATGAATCTATATGTTCACATAGGCTTTGTGTTTATAACCACCTATAACCTAGTGTGATTGCATTGACACTATGTTTTCAAGGTTAGTTTCCATCCCTCATAACTTTTACATGGCATTTTACTCTCTTTTTAATTGTTCACGTTCTCTTGCAGCTTTAGTGTAGCGTTGTCCTTTAATGCTCTAAGACTTAATTCCCAGTTCTCAGTACTTCTCTCTCTGTGTGTTGTGTCGTTGCAGTCATGACCGACTCTTTGTGACTCCATGTCCATGGAGCTTTCTTCGTAGGAATACTGGAGTGCTTTGCCAGTTCCTACTTAATTGTACTGGACTGTATATTATCCCTCATTCCTGTAAGCCACCTTCAGTCCTTTTCCAAGGAAAAAGGCAGGGTAAAAATACTCTAAAATAAATAAATAAATAAATAAATAAATATGGCTGCTGTTCCTGACATACAGCAGAATGGATCCAATTCTGCCCCTATTGGGAATATATCAGGGTGAAAAGCTGTCCAGCCGTGACACCTACTGGCTGCCTTTAGTACTGTGCATTTCCCCCCAAGTGACACTCGCAGGTGGATTTTAGTTTTGTTTCTGTCAGTCCTTGCTGTGTCCCCTTTAAGCTCAAACTTCCCAGGCATGGTTTTTAAAAAACTCTGCGGAAGAAAGGACATGAAGTAACCACCATTCATTCATTCACTCACTCCCTCACTCTCTTTCTCTTGAATCTCTCCCACACCAGTAACTCAGAAGCCAAATTGAAAAGGCTGAAACTTTTGACCTAATGCTGGGTCCTCTTCTACTTTCTCTTCTCCAAAGACAGACCAACTGTTGCTCCTCGCCATGCCTCATAGAATCATAGAGTTGGAAGAGACCTCAAGGGCCATCCAGTCCAACCCCCTGCCATGCAGGAACCCCCCATCACAGTATTTCCGACAGGTGGCCATCCAGCCTCTGCTTAAAAACCTCTGCAGAAGGAGACTCCACCACCCTCCGTGGCAGCAATTCCACTGCTGAGCAGCTCTAACTGTCATGAAGTTCTTCCTAACATGAAGAACTCACAAGAAGGGCTCCCAGTCTCACCTCATGGATGCTCTTGTTGACCTTGGCCTCTGTATCATAGCGCTCCTCGTCTACTTTGTCAATCTTCCTGTGGAGCTCCCGGCATAATTCCTGTTGGGGGGGGGGGCAGGGCAAGAAGAGGCAAGCTGAGCCAAGCTTAAGCTGAGCTAGGACTCACGCTCGGCAAGAATGCTATGGAAGGCCTACTCAGAGGACCATCACAAATTATAAGCATAGAACTGCAATGCTGGAGGAGAACCTATGGATCAACTGAGTCCAGGCCCTGTCATGAAGCGCAGGAGGGATGTGAACTCCCAGCCTTGGCTTTGTCGGGGAGTCATTCGCTCTAGCCCAGTGTTGGTGAACCTGGCACTTTGAGCCCTTTCTGTGGGTACCCGACATCACCCCTTCACAGCCACCTGTATTCAGGTTAAATTGCAGTATTGGCACTTTGCGGAAAATTGGTGGGTTTCGAATCGCAGTTTGGGCACTCGCTCTCTTAAAGTTTCGCCAGCACTGCTCTAGCCCAGCTCACCCGGATACGGCTATCTCCTTTTTACAGGGTCTTCCACAGTAAGAAGGATAGAAGGACAGAATAGTAGGATGAGAGAAGACTAGAGCTGGAAGGGACTTACTGGAGTTATCAGGTCTAGCCTCCTGCCAAAGCAGGAAACCCCCTCCTAAAACATCTCTGGCAGGTGGCCACCAAATCACCAGTCTGGTGGGATCCACCAGCCTAGGAGGCAGCCTGTTCCATTGTAGCTGGCAGTGTTGAGATGTTCTTCCCAATGTTAAGTCAAAATCTCTTTTCCTACCATAGAAATCCTTCTCTTTGAGTCTGACTCTCTGGAGCTGCAGAAGTTTGCTCTGTCATCCACGTGACAGCCCTCCATCTCCAAAGAAGGCTTCCCAAATACGGCTATCATATCATCCCTATTGCCAAGACTAAAACATGTCCAATGCCTTTGACTGCTCCTTGTCAGGCTTAGCATCCAAGCCCTTTATCAGCCTGGCCACCCACCTCTGGACATGCTCCAACTGGTTGATATCACCCTTTCAAAACTGTGGTGTCCAGAACTGGGTACAGTATTTCTGGTAAGGTCTGATAAATACAGAATGGAGTAATATAGTAGGACCCCAATATCCACTGGGGATCGGTTCCAGGCCTTCCTATGAATGACAGAACACCCCCACCCCCCAAAAAAAACCCAAACTGCTGTTTTGCGACAGCAGCTTGCTTTGCAGCTGCTGAATTATTTATTTATTTAATTTTTTTCCTTTGCCAACAGTGGATAACTGAATCAGTGGTTAATGAATCAGTGGATACAGGCCTGCTACTGTGCTCTTAATTCCTTTGATCTGGACTCTACAATTTGTTGATACAGCAAAATATCAATTATTTCCCCGATGGGCCTCTGCAGATAATCTACTCTGCAGATGGGGGGGATGGATTGTCAATTCTCTTATGCATAACTTTGCATAATTTGCACCTGTTGGCACTGATCAGATCTCATCCTTTGGGTAACCCCTGCCTTTCGCCATCCCCCAGGTACCTGCAGCTCTGTGAGACTGAGGCCTGCCAGTTCTAAGGGGACGCAGTGCTCTGTTAGGTATCGTTCTTTCTCTCGGGCACGCTCTTCTTCCTCCTTTTCCATTTCATGCTTTGCCACCTGGAGCATCATTGACTGCGGTAAAGAAAAGAGATACCTAGTCATCATTTTCTGGTTACAGTAGGACCCTTGTATCTGCAGGGGAATCTGTTCCAAGTCCTTTGCGGATGCTGAAAAATGTGGATTATAGACAATGGATAGTAGCAAATGTTATACTTAGGGTGGTCTTTGACTCCCTCTCTAGTGGCCATTTCTAGTAATGATAACATGGGAATATATTTCTCTAGCAACTATTAAACATAGCATGGTCTCTGCCTCCCTCTAGTGGCCAGTTCTGGTAACTTCATTGTTTTTTATATATATATATATATATATGGGGTTTTCCTTTTAATATTTTTAATGTTTTCTATCTGTGGATAAGAGAATCAGTAGATACTGATTCCAGATATAGTGGAATTAGACTGTACTTAATTCCATGTGTTCCTCTGCTTCCCTATGAACATGCCATGTCCATGACTTGCCCCTTGCATTAACGAAACTGTGTTCCCACTACACCAGACTCAGTGCATCTTTCCTTATGGACCCCCTTTCCTTCCACCACTTTCCTTTGTGTCTGGCCTCCTTCTCTGCCTCTGCCACTCTTCTGGAATCTAGCCCATCGGGTCATTGCTATCACTTCCAATTTCATCCTGGGATGGTTCCTAGCCTATTCCGATCCCTTGCACATCCATTTCCCCATCTCACCTTGAGCTGTAGTTTCCGAGAAGCTGTTATCTTGGATTTCCTCTGTGTCGGAACAAAAAGAAATGGATAAATTTCATACAGGAGGTAGGATCCTCACATGAGCTTCCTAAAGCCACAAAAAACAACTGCTTTTTCAAATCAAGCCATGCATAGGTAGGTGAAGCCCCCCTCTTACCTCAAGGCGGGCAATTCATAAGAACATAAGAAGAGCCATGCTGGATCAGGCCAAAGGCCCATCGAGTCCAGTTTCCTGTATCTTACAGTGGCCCCACCAAATGCATCTGGCAGCGCACGAAACTAGATATCTGTCTCCTGCTGCCACTTCCCTGCATCTGGCCCTTGAAGTACCCCGGTTTTAAGCCTGGGGATGACACATCCCCATCATGGTTTGTCACCTGTGATGGACTTTTCCTCCAGGAATCTGTCCAATCCCCTTTGGAAGGCATCCAAGCCAGATGCCATTACCACATCCTGTAGCAGGGAGTTCCACAGACTAGGGGAAGAAAAGATCAATATGCCCTGCAACTGATCTGCCTTGCTCTGTGTCACTTCATGGTGGCTTTGTGTACTTCGTTCCCCCCTTCCCTGGCTTCTTTCAACAGTTTGTAAAGAGTCAGGAACTTACCTTATCATGAGGCTCAATGGCATAGGCTCGATAATTAGCGGATGATTTTCGGCGGAGGGGAGGGGGAGCAGCGGGAGGAGGTGGTGGAGGAGCCGGCTTGGGAGGCTCTGGTTCTTGGCTTGTCTCTTCATTTTCCTCTTCCACATATTCCTCTTCCTCCTCATACTGAGGAAGTAAAAACATGGTCTTTTAAAAATGCCATAAGGCACATGTGGGGGAGACAATGGCTTCAATACTGTATGGAGCAGGATGACAGAGATCATTTAAAACAGGGGTCCCCAACCAGTGGACCCCTGGCCGTTACTGGGCCACGGGTCTGGTGCAAACTGGGCCACACCAGTGGTCAGCAAAGTTTCTTTTAAGAAGTAGCTTTGGCATGGGTGCACCCCCCTCCTCACAGACCCCCCCATGCATTGGTCACAACCTAAACAGCCATGATGGAGCCTTGTGTACAGAGGGAGCATTGCATGTACACACAGACAGGAACCCACGAGGAGGGGGTATTGCATGCATGCAGCGGGGCATCTTGTGCACATGTGTCTTCATGTTGCACGTATGCACAACAGCACCCAATACCGGTCCCTGGGAGAAATAAGGTTGGAGACTGCTGATTTAAACTTTCTAAAAAAGGTAACGGTCCCCCCGCCCCGCACATGCATGCTAGTTGTGTCCGACTCTAGGGGCAGTGCTCATCTCCGTATTCAAGCCGAAGAGTCAATGTTGTGCAAGTCCATGGCCCCATGGCTGGCATGGCTGCAAGGAAACACTGTTTTACCTTCCCGCTTTTTACAGCGGTACCTATTTATCTACTTGCATTTTCATGCTTTCGAACTGCTAAAATGGCAGGAGCTGGGGTTATGCTCCGCTGTGTGGCACCCGGGATTCGAACTGCCAAGCTGTCGACTTTGCAGCCCAAAGTTTTCGGAGCCTTAGTCCGCTGAGTCATCATACATACTTTAAACTTTCTACTGATTGCTTAAATTGGGGTTGAGCAACTCACAGGGCTCCAGATGATGGGATAAAATGTCCTTCTGCCTAGCTGGCATATTGAAGGGCCAGGAATGACAAGTTTTTCAGTTAAATGCCGCCTGGAGGTCACAAGCTAGTTTAATGATTTTGGAAGGTAGGCAGTTTGAGCCATGCCTCTATGGTGAACCATGCCCTTACTTCTACCCTGAGATGATACAGGTGATCTCTTGCAAATGCATTTTCCAACAGGCTGGTCTCCAAGATGCAAGAACATAAGTACATTAGAAGAGCCATGCTGGATCAGGCCAAAGGCCCATCGAGTCCAGCTTCCTGTATCTCACAGTGGCCCCACCAGATGCGTCCGGGAGCGCACAAAACTAGATAGCTGTCTCCTGATACCACTCCCCTGCATCTGGCCCTTGAAGTACCTCAGCTTTAAACCTGGAGATGACACATCTCCATCATGGTTTGTAACCTGTGATGGACTCTTCCTCCAGGAATCTGTCCAATCCCCCTTTTGAAGGCATCCAGGCCGGATGCCATCACCACATCCTGTGGCAGGGACTTCCACAGACTAACACACTGGGTAAAAAAAAATATTTTCGTTTGTAGAAGCAAACCTCTTGCAAAGTTTATTTTGTTAATTAGAGTTACAGCTTAGTAGTTTGGTAGAGACACAAAATTGGCAGACACATTGCCCATCTCTGAAGAAACCACAGCTATGGGCTATCAGCTGTCTATAGAGATGGAATCCTCGCAGTTGCTTCATGGGGATGGATTTCACTAAATTATTTAGCACATATATTCCATAATCTGCTTTATCAGCTTATTAAATGTGCATTTAGTACTTGTGGAGGAAAAGGCCATGGACTGTAAATCATGACAGCTCATGCAAGAAACATAGGCTCTTTTGGAAAGGGCTGATGGAGGCTAAATGGGGTCGCTTGGGGGCCACTGGAGATGTGATATGCCATTTGTTGAAGTCCTTGTCTCCAAATGGCATATCAGAGCAAGCGACCTTATTAGGTCCTGCTCCTTCTGACTGGAATTTCCAATATTGTGAAGTGACTTATTAAGAAAGGCACTTCAAGATACTGGTCAAAACCTCCAAAGACCAAACAGAAATTTATGCAGTATATAATAGCTGCATTTAGAAATGGGCAGAAAACACAAAAACAGCTTTTTTGTTTTATTTCATTTTCCTTTTGTTATTATTATTTTTAAAAGCTCATAACAAAACGAAACAAAATTATTTATTAGAGGTCTGTTGGCTGTGTGGCTATGTACCTGATGGAATGAGCCAATCCTCTCTCTTTAAATGTAAATAAAAGAGGATTATGGGTAAAAAAAAAGCCAGATCTTACCATCTCCTCTTGATTTCATAGGATTTTTGCATGACATCTTTCCCAATCACCATAAAATCAACCTCCACACTGATAAATATACCTGATAGTCCATCTCTTCCCAGATGGATTACTATATTTTAGTGGTACATCATCATTCCTAGGTCCCACCTCTCTGCATATAAATTGCAATTTTCAGCTTGTTGTCCTGACTGACTAGGGTGGTGTTAGTATGTTCTATCAAGGGAAAAATGAAACATTTTATTTCTGAAGCAGAAAATGGTGTTTCATTTTGTTGGCAGAATGCTTTCTTGTGTTTTGTTTTGCAACATTTTATAACCTTACAAAATGATCAAACAGCATGTCATTTTTCATTTTGCGCTAATCTCTAGTTGCATTCAGTTTTTAAATAAATAAATTTCTTCTCCTTGTCTTAAAAGGATTGGTCAAGAAACAACCTACAGCCAAATTGAAGTATTTGGCCATTGGTAGCTTCTCAGCTAACCTTTAATTTCAGTTCCTCTGCTCCTCTGCTAAGAAGTCTTGACACGGCTTGGTTAACAAGCTGCTTCACAATATTGGAAATTGGAACAGGATTGAGCCTTGACAGCTGACTGGCTCACATTTGATCTGTTCCCAGCAATCATGTAGAAAACACATAAAACCAGAGCAATCCTATTCTCATCAAAAAGGCAGAAGCCTCTGACAGGGGATCAGAAAGGTGTGGATAGGAACACTCTGGGATGATTCGGTTTGTCTTAATAGCATTATAAGCTCCTAGGCAAAGCAGTGCACTGGGCCCTGCCTACAGAGCCACTCACAGGATTAAAATGTAGGTTATTGATAAAATCAACTTATATTTAGTGGTACTTAATCTGTGCATGGATTAGTATGAGGCCCCTATGCCAGTGTTGGCAAACCTATGGCACGGGTGCCAAAGGTGGCACTCTGACACCTTTCTGTGGGCACCCGACATTGCCCCTTCACAGCCACCTATATTCAGGTTAAATGGCTGTATTGGCACTTTGCGAAAAATTACTGGGTTTTGAATTGCAGTTTGGGCACTCGGTCTCTAAAAGGTTTGCCATCACTGCCCTATGCTCTTAAGGCCCTCCGACAGCTGCCCAGGGTGACCATACAAAAGGGAACAAATTACTAATCCATTCTGCAGTGGAACCAAACAGCAGGTCTTAATGGTATTTTGAGACCTTTGTTATTCTAATCTCTCTCTCTCTCTCTCTCTCTCTCTCTCTCTCTCTCTCTCTCTCTCGTTTCTTTTGCTTGTTTGGCTTTGGTTATGAGAAAGACAAACGGGAAGGGAGAGTATTTTCCACTGTCCTGAAGACGCTTCCTTTGGCCACTTACGGTGACTTCTTCCCTGTGAAAGACAAACAGAGGCAAATCAGACAGAAAGAAGATGAGGACAACATGAACCCACCTTTTTCTCAGCAAGACTTTTCAAGTCAAAAACAAGTCTGGTCATCATTACAACCCCAGATAAAAGTAGAAACCTTTGCTTTCTCCAGGTTCCCCAACTTGTTCATTTTTCTTTCCTGTGCATATAGAAGTTTCTGGATTCGTCTCCATGTTCTTTCTTTTGTAGACATTGCTGGTGAAGAACCCAGATATCCCACCAGAAACATGCATAACAACCTCCCTCCCCTTGAGCATTGAAAAAGGATCAGAGCAAAAATTACTCACTGTTCTGTCATTTTGAGAACTCAGCCTTCACGTACACTGGAGAGAAAAAAATGTAAATTGTTATTCTCTTATACACCTGTACCATTTTGCTTTTTCACTTCTGGTATTTTCCCCTCAGGACACTCCCATAAGGCAGTTTTCTCTCTCAGGACTCTGAGGGCACAGAGAAAGACCCCTTTGGACTCCTGTTTGGTGCATTGTTAGGGTGGGTTTGCCTGCTCAGTTTGCCCTCATTTCCTTCCAGGGCGGCCCTACCTGCACCTTTTAAACCCACTGTCAGGGACTGTCAAGGACTTCTACCTTGTGTGGGCGTGGGGGTGGGTGGGTTGGTGCACTCTGGTTTACTCCATTTCTGGCACATGCAATTGATGGGAATGGGATAAAAAGCAAACCTCGCAGCTGTCGAACCTGCCAAGGTTCCTGTTAATTTCCAGCATTGTGAGGCGGTTGAATCAATGAGTGGCTTCGGGATATTGGCAAAAGGAACTCTTTAAGAAAGCAAAGAAAACCCTGTTGGTTTATTTCCCCCTTTATTCCTCCTTTCCCTCCCCTCCAGTGGGAGGTTTGCAAAAGAGAGGAGGAAAAACGCAGGCGCACAGCTGGAAAACAAAGTACAAATGGAGCAGTGTGCATTGAGCACCAGCAGAGTGTTTAGAGGCTCCTTTTTACACACACACACACACACACACACACACAAGGAGGGAGAGAGGGAGGGAGATGGAGAGGGAGAGAGATTGAGAGAGAGATCCTGTTGGGAAGGTCTCTTATTTGGACACACACACAAACCCCTGTGCTTTTTCTGCCTTGCGCCTTATAAGCAAACCCCACCTTTCTCCCCCCCCCTTCTGTAAAATACAAGGTAAAAAAGAAGGGGAATTCACGTTACACATTGCATCTTTTTAGTTGCATGCCAGCAAAAGAAACAAACACATGCCTGGGTTGCAGCTCTGCCATGTGTACCCAATGGGAGGAACTGCTGCTTGCCTCTTGCTAGCACAGGGAATGCCTGGAGCCAACAAGGAGTTTGAGGAATTAGCACAGATTAAAAAAAATATGCAAACCACTAGGGAGAGGGGAGGAGGCGAGATGTTTATTTCTGCTAATAAATAATTATGATTTTTCTCTCTTCAAAACATATCAGGAGAACAAACCCTCAGTTTAGGTTTTGGGAGTTTAGCATGTGTTCTAACCATTTTTCTCCATGGCCAACCACCAGGCCGGCTCTGACCTTTTTTGTATCTACATCATTTGCTCGAACTGCTCACAAGATGTCCTGTTATCACCCAAGCTCTTTAGAGCAACTAAATTTGTGCTGCCTTATCATTTCTAAAATGGGGCCAGGCCATTCCACAGGGAAGCTATGAGCAAGCAAAGCAAATGCCCCAGAACCAGAGGTTTTATGGGAAGGGGCCAAATCTGTCATATAACCCCGAACCTCAGACAGCCTCCTGTTTTATTTCATGAGGGGAGTCAAAAGAAGGAGGCACTTTTATTCAATCAGTTTCCACGCCGACGCAAGCGTACAGTGACTTTTAGAGAAAGAGTGACTGGGGGTCTGGATTGTCAGTTCCACAGGAAGATAAATATTTTTCAGTCAAGTGGCTTTAAAAGGCATTATTTCCCTGAGGCGCTGAGAGAGGAGGGGCCAGATGGGTGGGTGAGAGAAAGCTCACAGGCTTGAAGTAAAAATATAGAAGACAGTCTTCTCTCCCCCTCGCCCAATAAATAAATAAATAAATCAAAAACTGCTAAGGGATGTCTTTATTCTTAGCTTTAGGTGTGAAGCCAACCATTCATCACCCGTTCTAGAGACATCTGCTACCGGGAACAGCTAGAAATATAGCAGGAGTTGTCTACTCGGTTTTCCTGTGTCCTTTTTCTTCGGGGAATGGAGCTCTGTCTTTCTCATTTTGCTCTCTCTCGTACAATTATTCCAGTAATTTGGGAGATTCAGCCATTTTTTTTCTTCCTGACCAGCTCTTAAAAGGTTCTTCACATGATACTTCCTGGTGGGCCATCTCCATGTTAGTGAACCATCTTATCACCCCTGATACGCTTACTTGGTGGAAGTGGAAAAGCCGAGCCCTGGCAATGTGATTCTTGATGCTAATCCTTTTGCCTAATACCCTTGTGAGGAAATGCCTCCTATGTACCCTGTGAGGAGAAGGCACCTGATCCTTCGCCTCATAATATTTCAACCTTTCCAGCTGATAAATTCATGGCCTTGTAAAATGTTCAGATCTTAGATACCCTGCCTCTCAGAACAGCTTACTATAGCAAAATAAAACAATATGCAATAATATATTGTAGTTCAGATAAGTTATGTATTACAGTGTATCACTTTGGCATGAGCAAAAACAGTTAGGAGTTTGGGGTTACGCCTTCCTTAGATGGCCTTAAGGGTGTCTGTGGTTTCATTCTGATTAATACCACAGTTTGGAGTTCTGTGTGTGGAAAGAAAGATTACATATAAAAATTTAATACGAATCAAAAGTGCAAGTGCTCAAGTGAAATAATGGGCTGGTAAATATAGCTTTTTTTCCTGAAGAGAGTGTGAATCATCTATAGCTTCAACTGTATAGAACAGAGAGTACAGTACAGTATAAGATAACATAAGAACATAAGAACATAAGAAGAGCCATGCTGGATCAGGCCAAAGGCCCATCTAGTCCAGCTTCCTGTATCTCACAGCGGCCCCACCAGGTGCGTTTGGGAGTGCATGAGACTAGATATCTGTCTCCTGATACCACTCCCCTGCATCTGGCCCTTGAAGTAACCCGGTTTAAAGCCTGGAGACTCCACATCTCCATCATGGTTTGTAACCTGTGATGGACTTTTCCTCTAGGAATCTGTCCAATCCCCTTTTGAAGGCATCCAGGCCAGATGCCATCACCACATCCTGTGGCAGGGAGTTCCATAGACTTACAACGCGCTGGGTGAAAAAACATTTTCTTTTGTCTGTTCTTACTCTCCCAGCCCTCAAAAGAGATGCTTTAGGTTAGGCTCTTTGGGCCTATGAGCTAGCTGGGAATTGGTACATTGGAGGTGTGAATGTGTCCTGTTGAATGATTTCAACAAAATTCACTGTTGAATTAAGATATACCATCCATGTTCTAGATTCTGTGTCCTGGGAAGACATATTCAATCTATACTGTACATTGTATGCAAATGTCTCATAACCGTCTAATGCTAATGGACCTAAATAAAAAGCCCTGTCCATCTTAAAACCTAACCTGCTGCACCCAAATTTAATTCACTGGTCCACCCACTGGTCAATTAATGGGAAACATCTTTTTAATCCAGAAGATGGACTTAATTATTCTTTACACCACTATGAATTAATCCTGGGTGGCTTTATAGATTCCAGAAGGGCTATTTCCTATAACATACAAACAGGCAAATGCAGACATAGGAAAATTTGCTTAGTTCTCCTCCTCCTTCCCAAACCAAGAAATTGCCCCTCATTTACCTGGTGTCTGGGAACAGGATGATGCACAGATGTTGGAGGTGCAGTTTCTCTGTATTTGCACAGGAGCCGAAATGTTTGGTGGCCTTTTATAATGGGAACAGCCCAGCGCCAACTAAGCCTTTTAGGGAAGCAGGAGAATGGAATGTTTTTCTCTGATAAGAACCGACAGAAGATGATGGGAGGGGAAGAGTGTCCAGTTATTTAGGCAGACAGAGCCACCAAAGCAAGACTGGGCATTAACAGAACCATGGGACTCATATCCAGTGCTCAGGTCTCCCTTCTCAGAATCACCCACGAAATGTGGCTCAAACTAGGATCAGATGGCCAAGTGTCCCGTAAATCAAAATCTTCAAGCCTCTTGTATGAGAATATTATATATTCACTGTCTGTGCTCATACGCGTGCGTGTGAGGGAGGTAATGAAGATACGCTATTTATGTAGCACAGACGAATGCCATGGAGCAAAGAGAGCTGGGTTTGTGGACAGGTTGGCTATAAGAGTTTCACGTAGGAGTGTGAATAAATCCTTGTTCCAAGTCTGAACGCTCTGGGAGAGCAAGTCTGTTAAGAAGAGAGCAGGAAAGACAACAGACAGGCCTGTAGCAACCTCGTAACTAGCAAAGTTATTTGTCAGTGTTCATGGAGTCTGGCCCACTTCATCAAATACATGAAATTTTACTCAGAATTTCAGTTTCAGAGAGGGCAGCCGTGATAGTCATTTCAAGAATTCCACAACCCCCCCCCCAACTCTATATACTATACAATGGATATCTGGACTACAGCCAATGAATATCTGGTATGAAATGTATATCACATCTCATATTATATTTCACACCTCATTCTGCTGCTGTATGTCTGAAGACGTGGACTTGTCCACGAAACGTTACATTAAAATATGAAAGTTAGTCTTTAAGGTGCCACATGTTTGTGTCTTTTGTTTTGTTTTGTTTTTGTTTTTCTTTGATTTTTGCCTGGAATTCAGAATTTCAGGTGCATAAACAGACACACACAGAGAGAGGCGTATACACAATACACATGTCTGAGGGCTGACTTGTAGACTGTGAAGTCCGAGGAGAATTAAAAGCAGAGGGCACTAAAAGTGAAAATTTGATTACTAACACAAACCATTCAGTAAACTGTCGCCAATTACACGAACATCTTGGCATTAGTTTATGCTCATGCGAAAATTAATGAATTAATCTTTAAAGTGCTAAGGGATAATTTGTTGTTTTGGTGCCACAAGCAGCCACCTCTTGGAAAATGTTCATACAGCAGCAGTTTGGCCGTGCATGTCACACAACTCTGGAGTTAAAAGCTGAATATTTTTTCCACATGCCTGATGAAATGACTCTGGTTTTCAGTAGAAATGAGTTAAATTTTGGGATTAATTGCTGCACCGCATAGAAGGGCAGAAGTTAGATGAGACACCAGCTTCCTAATTAGATAAGGATAAAATGTCTTGTCTGTGACTGAGCATTCAGCTTGCAGATGATCAGGGGCTGAGAAACCACTTCAGCATAAGCAACTGAGTTTAACCCAAATAGGAAGTTTTGCTTCTAATGACACATTCACTGTAATTTTCTCAATTCTAACAGTGGACAGGGAAGCAGAGTAAAATGACGTCACAAAGTGTATTTGCATAGCTCAAGGCATATCACTTTGCAAGAATGCAAAAATGGGATGCTTTATACAGTAGTTCCTCTACTTACGAGCGGCTCAACTTATGAGCAATTTGACTTAAGAATGGAAAATCACTGGTGTTTTAACTTCTGCCTTGTGAATTTTAGATGCGGTCTGCTCTACTTAACAATTTTTTTTTTATATGGCTGCTCTACTTATGAGTTGTTCGACTTATGTGAGCATGCATTCGGAATGGATTAAACTCATAAGTAGAGGTACCACTGTAGTTCTTTATAGCCACTGATCAGAATTTATACCCAATGGCTTTATTCACATAACATTTGCTCTGCTTACAGCAGCTAATTCTCACTAATTACCCAAGTGCTCGGGAGCTTCTCAATTATGTGCCTAGCCATGCACCCAATTAGTTTGCAGAAACATGCTCCTGAACGACATCCATTAGGGGCAATTAGTTGTGGCAAGTTGCAGTAACCTTATGCAAATACCAGTAGGAGTCCTGTCCGCATGATGGAATGGCAAGAGCAGAGGTGAGAACCTTTAGCTTTCCAATACTGTATTTTGGTCTGCATTAACCCCAACCAAGCACGGCCAGTGGTAAATGATCATGAAAACCCATCATATAGCCCAAAGTATCTGGTGGGTCCTTGGGTTAGCTAGAGTGTTGAAGCTCTGATTAGGGAGACTCACATAATGTCCCCGTTACTATCCCATGGCCTTATCTTTTTTCGATAACTGTACAGGAAAATCTACCTATGCTGCCTGTTCAGAACGAGCTCCTATGCTAACACCACTGATTATGGAGGAGGAGGTTGATAAAGATCTCAAGAATAAATGAAGCAAAACAAGTTGAGGAGCCGTGTAGCCATCACAAAAATCAAATACAAAAGTGGAACAGGTGATACCTTTAGGCTACTAGAAAATTCACAAAAACGTTGCTAATATTTTGAGGGCGAAACCCTCTTCCTCAGAACAGTACCAATAGGCTAACTCGTAACATGGCAAAAGATGGATTTGCCAGGAGTTATTTCTTAGATGTCAGGTCCTTGGTGTGAATGTGTGTGCATGAGCCATGACATGTCTTTGGAAGGACTGGGGCAATAAAAACACCTCCCTCCCTTCATTTCGGATGCAGCCTAAGAATATCCAAGCTGCGAGCCTCAACTAAGAAACTGTCTGGATTTCTTTCCCATCTTGCCAAGGACCTGACATCTAAGAAATAACTCCTGGCAAATCCATCTTTTGCCATGTTATATAACCTATTGGTACTGCTCTGAGGAAGAGCAACGTTTTTGTGAATTTTCTAGTAGCCTAAAGGTATCACCTGTTCCACTTTTGTATAAGAATAAATGAAGGGGCAGCGAGGCGCTTAAACCAGTTTCCCATCCAAAGCTTTCTGAATCCAAGCAGCCCTTCCATCATGGATTTATCCACCACAGCAGCACTTATTTGTTGCAAAGGGTTCTGGCGAGGCTTTATTAAGGCCCGTGCTTGGTTCTCAGAAAAATCCCATCCCTGTCCTGGGGCTGCACAGCGGAGGAGAAGATTGGAAGTGGCGTGCAATTTATCTCCCATGGAAACTCGCCCATTAGCCTGGTCTTCTTGCTCAGGAGCTTTTACTGTGAAAGCCGCTGCTTTAGCAATCAGTTCACAAAAAGAAATCTAATAAGCCAGTCATTCCGGTGGAGCGAGGAGTCTCTCTCATCCTGAATTACCAGCTGACTGCATTTCCATGCCACAAAAGGAGAAGCACCTCGGCTGTTTTTTAGAAAGAGCCTTTTTATTATATAACGGTGGTCTGGAAGGAGCCTCCAGGGATCGCCTCAGGGCCCAGGTGCAGGCGTCTCACTCTGGGCCTCCCCAGCCTCCTGGTCCCCAAGCTGAAAGAAGGAAAATGTTTTTCCGGTCGCTTCCACGGTGACGAATCCTGCCTCCGTGGCCAGGCGGGCCACTCGGGAGGAGAACTCAGACACTTGTTCTTTGCGGAGGTCAGGCAGGAAGCTGTCATAAGGAGACAGGCAGATGAGTGTGATTTTTAGAGAGTCAAGGAGTTCTGGCAAACCTTTCAGTCCCTGAGCTAACGTACTGCTCTAACTGACTGAGACTCTTCTGGTTCCTTTTGCCTGGAGGAGAACCGTTCAGGAGAAATCAATGGACCCCAACAGCCACCAACTATCATTTGTTTCAGGATATTCAACACCTCTGGCCATCTAGACTTCTGCAATATAGCAATGCAGATATTTAAAGTTTTCTTACGTATTATTTCCTCACTTATTTATTCACAAGAATTATTTGCCTCCCATGTTTCTTCATTATTGTTTTAATTATTTAATTTATTTATTCATATTTTTTTATATTTATATACCGCCAGATTTTCCCAAATGGGAACTCAAGGCAGTTAACAAATGTAAAATATCACAATTCAAAAATCAAAGAAATAATAATCGGTTCCAGGGAATGTACATAAAAAGAATGAACAGCAAACAGTGGAACACAAAGTTAAAAGGGAAATTATTGTTTGCTTCTTGTTTTAATTATCACTATTAATAATTATAGTTACTTGTACTTTGCATCTGTACCCTTGATGAGGCATATCGAAGAATCACTACCTTTGGGTAGTGGGCGGCATACAAGCTATATAAATAAAATAAAATAAAATAAAATAAATAAAGTACTGTACAGTATTTGGGTTCTGTACTCAAAGTATTTGGATTCTTTCAGCCCAAGTTGGAAAATGATTTTGAAACAATGGTGCTTCTTTAGAGTCACAGTAAAAATCTAAGCAACATAAAGCTGAAAATAATGAGATGACAAACGCTTTCCAAATAAAAGCAAGCAAGCCAATAAGCAATACAAACCTAGGAGTGAGGCTGTGCTGCTAATCAGTACGAATCATGGCAAGGCTCTGAACACAGGCTTTTCGACTCTGAACCTAGAATACTACCTCCTGTATGATACGTAGTCTATTCTCTTGAGGAAAGGGTACAGCGCCCTCTGGCCCGAGAAAATGAATAAATTGACACTTACTTCGTCTGCTCAACAATGAGAGTGGCTCTGGGGGCCGACAACTGGTTCAGATTTGGCTTTAGGAAATGCACCATGCTACAACAGATAAGCAAAGGGGGGATAAATACAGTTAAGCAAGCTCTCCCCCACCAAATACCTGCCTAATCTACTGACATACAAATAGCCTACAGCTTGAAATGAGTCTCTAACTAGGAGCTTCCTTTAGCCTTGGTGCAGAAACAAATGATGACTGTCCCCACCCCCCAAGAGTTCCTTACTGACTCATGATTCTGGTGTACGTGTGTTTATGGTGCTACATGCATGCACAGCATCCTATGATGGCTCTCCCACCCCACCCCCACCCCCTCCGGACTGTAGTTGCCTACCATAAACAAAATGGAGAACTGCTTGAAAATTCAGCTGAATTACTTCCCCTGGTGGCTGGAGCTTGCTTATCTTCCTCTTATCTCCTTGTCCCCCCCCCCCCATTCATTTCCCCTTTTGCATAGCCTTTGTTAAGTTGCATTTCATTATTTCGAGCTACAGTGCAACAGTTTTTGCCACCTTGGGGGAAAGGGGCTAAATGAATATGCATGTGGAAACATGGCAGGGCTTTAAATGTCAAGTCAGAAGCAAGATAAGATATTATACAGAAACAACATTTAAGAGTATTCACTGCACATAAAAAGGATGTAACTCACTCAATACAAGGCTGCCTGATAGCACGGTCTCTGGTCACTGCAGTTTATAAAAATCAACACATTCCACTGAAATTCAATTTAATGTTAAAATAACCTCTGCATATCTACCTACCAGCAGGCCTGATGCATGACCTACTGAATGCAAATTGCACAGAAACTCGCAAAATCTCATTTCACATTTTGAAGCAGAGAAGAGCATTTGAGGAAAACAGCCTTCAATGTGTCTGTGAAGATTCTCAGTCATCCAGTTGAAGTTATCTGAAAGCTGAGTCGTGGGAACTGGACTTTTTTTCTTGTGTGATCCAAACGTTTCACTGCTCATCCAAGCAGCTTCGTCAGTCACGCCACCCTGATCCGAATAGCCTCCTTAGTTGGACAGCAGCCTGAATAGGCTCGTTAGGTGGACAATGGCCTGAACAGGCCCCTTAGATGTGCAATGGCCTGGGATGCATGAAAGTTCGCCTTACGAAAGCAAGGCGAACTATGAACTGGAGGCGTCACTATCAACTTTACTCAGGCTGACGAAGCTGCTTCAATGAGCAGTGAAAGGTTTCAATCTCACAAGAAAAGAAGTCCGGTTGCCATGATTCGACTTCTGGATAGCCTTCAGTGTGGCATAAATACAAGCATGATAAACTATGGGTTCCGAGCAAGGCAATTTAAACACTTTGCTGGTATGACTGATCTAGACAGACTGTCTCTCTTTTCAGATACTAATGGAGACCTGGCTCCTAGCAAAATTGGCCAACAATCCTGGCCCCCTGCAGTGGCGTCTTCAAGCCTAAGTGCCTGACATTCTCGTTCTATTCTTACCTGCAAGAAAAGAAGACAACGTTGAAGAGTTTCTGGTATTTCTCTTTGTGATGAAGCTCAGAGAGACAGTTGAGAGGCAGAAAGTAGACTTGGACATCTTCTGTAGCTGGAGGGCCTAGGGCAGAGGAAAGATGCAGAAGGATGCAATGAGAGAGGGGGAAAGAAGAACCCAATTGGGGTTAACTGGGGGATAGGCACCTTTGTTCTTAAAACCAGGGGAAAGAGATGGGAAATGACACTAAGGCGAAAGATACAGCTGATACGGTAGCCCGTTGACCTGTCTAGCAACTCAGCAGAGTCAAAATGCAAACGCAACAAACTTTTCATTTTGGGGATGACCATGTGGATGTGTGCAAGAGAGAGAAAACAAGAGACAGAGAGTAATTCATTTAAAACCCATTATGAAAATATAGGCATAGGAAGCTGTTTTACAATAAGTGAGACCACTGATCCATCTGGCTCACCACTACCTATGCCTAGGACTCAGCAGACAGGAAGTATTCTCTACCTCTGCTTCCCGAGAAATGTTCAGATGGAGAGGACAGGCACCCCACATGCTCAGGGACTAAAGCACAGCTGTCTCGGCAGAAAAGAAGGGGAGTTGTAAAGGAGAAAGATTTAGCGTGATGCACTGTAGATCGAAAGAGACCGGCTCTTGTTCAACTGCTGCAGACAGATGTTGGGCTACTAATCCCAAATGGCGACTCCCAGGTAAAGGACTGGTCAAGAAGAGGCCTGGAAAGATTATTCCTACCCCAAGAGTATTATTTAGACATCTCTTCTTTCATTTTGTTTTTTATTATGTTTATTGACTACAGTCTCCATTTTTTCTACATAATTTTTCGATGAGACATTTAAAGGGAAGGGAATGACACAAACATTTGTAACTAGCCCTGAAATACTGCGCAACGAATGCTCTCAAACGGTAGTTCCCAAGCTTGGGTAACCCAGGAATTCTTGAACCGCAACCCCCAGAAACCCCAGCCACCACAGCTGATGGTAAAGGCTTCTGGGAAATGCAGTCCAAGAATAACTGGGTTACCTAAGGTTGGAAACTACTGCTCTAAAACAGCAAACCCACCTTCATTGGTCTACTGGGAGAGACTTGTATCCCAGAAAAGCACTTTATGGGAGACAATCTGGAACGACCACTCACCACTGGAAGCATCTGGTTTGCTATGATCACCACTACCGTCTTGGAAGTTACTGTCACTGCTTTTCTCTTCCAAAGATGCTGATGGGACATAGTGGGTGTTATAACGGAGTTCATATAACAGGGCAGTGACATTGTGCAAGGCAATTTCATGCGCGCTCTGTTGGGGGAAACAAAGGTAAGCTTTGAAAATGTTCCTCTTTGAGCCCATCCTGATTACCCATTCCAAATCTTGGACGCAATACTCATTCTATGCTTCTTTATATGTCAAGATTGATGAGTTCTTTAGGTATAGACCAAAAAGAAAAATACTTGCTGTAAAAGCATATTCATGGCACTCTGGAAAGACCTACAATGCTTTGTTTGGTCAAACCAGGTCACAAGCAGACATTATAGATAAGCCACGATTAGAGCAGAGAAATCTTTAAGGATTACGGTAACTGCGTGTTGGTCAGCAAAGACACCTCTCACTTCACCAAACTACCTTGCTCCTTAAACATGGGAGGTCTCTGAAGTTTGATTTCTCAAATGTGAAAGGCTGCCTCAGGGTACAAATACACGTAATTTACCTCCTTGTTTGTGCTTGAGTGGACACGATTAAAATGATCTATTTGCCAATAGTGATACAACCTAAGACGAAGCATTAGAGAAGCCTGGTCTTTTTCTGTGGACGTTCCGTTTCTTTTGTTCAGACAGCAGGGGTGGTTTGTTTTGCACTGATTTGGCTGCCATCACTTTTCTGCTTTTTCTGAGTTGTGTGACAGTTGCAGGTCTATGCCAGTGCTGATAGTGACATCTTCAGTGGGGCATTGTATTACAACAGGAAACTTCCCTTCAACCAAGTCCCTGTTGTCTGCCCTCCTCCAAGCATTTTTTTTTAAAAAATTACACTTGCAAAACTGAGGGCTGCATAAGGGAAGCACGATGTCACTTTTGAAAAATATTTAAAAATGAAAAAAATAGGATGATGCAAAGGGATGGGGAAGAGGGTGTGGTATTACCACAAAGTAACCTCCTCAACCTTTTTTTGAATCATTTTAGAACTTCTCTTTGAAGCATCCAACACCACAAAAACAATATAGAACTAAAATATAGGAGATACACAAAGGAATCTAAAAACAAGAGGTGGGCAGACCACTCGGTGGATGATGAAGGCCCAAAAAAGTACAGTATTGTCTTCAGAAGCAGAAAATGTGCCTACTGAGGAGTTGAGACTGAAAGAAGTAGAGCTCTAAAATCCATTTTTTTTCAGGTATGTCAGAATGTTTCCAGTATTTGAAGAAACTACATCTGCTTTGAGAGATCTATCGGCCTTCCTCGTTTCATAAAGCACAGCTGCATTTCTGGATAGCCTACAAAAGGCATCCGTGCTCACCTTACTGGGAACGCCGTTGATTGTTTTCAGAAGACTGGATTCTTCCGTCTCGATTCCAAAGGTGATGAAGGGACCGGTGGCTATATCTCCCCAGTATCCCCGGGCTGGCATTGGCTCCCCTTTCTGTGCAGTGAGAAGCCTGGGTTAGATTGTGCGGTTTGTTTTTGCCTTCAGCTCAATGTCTGGCAGTCTCAAAGCCCAGGGAAGGAAAAAGCAATTACAGTGATGGGAAGGGGGTTTGCAGGGAAGATTTGGCTGGCAGGTGGGCAGGCAGACGGGCTAAGCCTCTTCTGTGCTTCTACCAATTCTTCCCTGCAAATCCTTCTCCATCTTGAGTCGAAATTAAAAGACAAACATGAAATTGAGAAATTGACATTTCACTCAGAGACGAGAGAATGCTGACAATGGGAGGCTTCCTGAGAGGCCGATGATAAAACAACTAAGTAAAAAAAAAAAAAGGTAAAGGTTCCCCTTGACAGTTAAGTCCAGTTCTTTCTAACTTTAGGGGCTGGTGCTCATTTCTGTTTGTATGCCGGATAGCCAGTGTTTGTCCATAGACATTTTTCCATGGTTATGTGGCCAAGGGGACTAAACGTGCAAATGCGTTGAATACCACTACCTTCCCTCCAAAGTGGTACCTATTTATCGACTTGCATTTTACATGCATTCAAACTACTAGGTTGGCAGGAGCTGGGACAAGCCATGGGAGCTCATTCCATCCCACAGATTCACAACTGCTGACCTTTCGATCAGTAAGCCTGGCGGCTCAGCAACTACACCTCCTTTAAAGAAGGATGTCTGAAGTAGGTGGTAGGCCACAAATGCTGATGTTATAAGTTTGTATGGTGTCTTTGTTTTATTATCTAGTGCAACTAATTAATTAGCACAGATAAACTAGGTGAAAGCAAAAAAACTGAATCAGCAATATCAACTAAAAATGCAGGAAAAAATGAATACAAAAGCACTGTGGGAGGAAGGATCAGAACAGAAATCTTGCAGCAGTCCTGGAAGAAAAGAGCATTTTATCTGATGGAATAAACATTTATTCCTTTAGTTCAGTGGTTCTCAACCTGTGGGTCCCCAGATGTTCCTGGACTGCAACTCCCAGAAATCCTGGCCAGCTCAGCTAATGATGAAGACTTCTGGGAGTTACGGTCCAGGAACATCTGGGGACCCACAGGTTGAGAACCACTGCTTTAGTTAGACTCAGAACCACACCTGCCAGCAGAAATAGACTCCAGATACTTGCTTCAAAAAGTAGAGGCAGTATCCTATTAACTTCTCCAGAGTCGAAAATACTACCAAGGTTCACACCACTTATGCAAGCATTGCTACTGCCCAAAAACAGGGTGGGTAAAAGCTTGGACAATAATATGATTTGTGTTAAATGGTGCAATCCTGAACTACTACAGGACATTCTGTCCAAATAGGATACAGGCCATAGAAAAACAACACACAACAGAAAACTTTAAAGGGAGCAAATTAGATGTCTTCCTCATGTTGTCTCAGAAGTACAGCAGCTGCTGTAGCATAGTCCCAAATAATACTTTTGTAATGTGAGACAAGAGTATGTAGTCGTTAGAAACTGAGCTAAGGGAGATTTGGGTTCAAATACTGGCTGAACCATAAAACTCCCTCCGCAGTCTTGAACTGCTCATTCCATCAGAGAGCAAAGGATTGTGCCTTGTCAGATCACAGACTTCTCCTACTGTGCCCTCGCACAAAAGGCAAAGAAACCTCAAACTCATACTCTGGAGGAAGTGTGGCAAAGCCAGGCCACTGAAGCGCCCTAGGAAGTGCAGCAGCTCACATGTCTAAGGAGCCGTCCAGATGCCAAGGTTTTGTTGGGAATGTCGTAGGCGGCTTCCCGCACGTCAAAGGCCACGCCCGTGTCACGCCAATGGAAAAACTCACGGAGGTTGATCACCTGGGCCTAGGAGAAGAAAGGTCTATCTTAGGTGTAAGGAAGGTGGTACGTTCCACAGGCTCTCCCTGATCTCTGCAGCACCCCAACTCCAAACTGAGCGACATGGTTTTGCTTGACCACTGCCACGCACCCCACGTTCCTGCAACTTCATTGTGAGGTCCCAGTCACACACGCCACGACGGGCATCGTAGCGGGTGCCCAGGTACTGTCGGAGGCGCAGGTCCCAGAGCTGCTTGATCTGGAAAGCCTGTGGGTCAGGGCTCCTCCAGAACTGGAATATCCCCTCCAAATGATCCCTTTCCTTGAACTGTCCAAACAAAAAGAGAATATTAGATGGGAGTTGAAACAAAGGCAATGAGAGAAGGTCAGGTCTACTGGCTGGCAATGGAAAAGGACATGAGGCACAAGACTTGGAGTCCCCGGGAAGGGAAGGAGTATTGGTTACAGTAGATGGAGTCTTGAGCCCAAAATGAGCCAAGGCAGCTCACCAAGTAAGCACTACCACCCCGTTTCCATTCCAGTTTCACTACTAAATTATTTTGCATTTCACCTTGAGAGCAGACATGTCTACAGTGGGCAGATCAGCCCGCTGAAACTCCAAGTCTGTGACATAACGGATGAAGAGTTTCGCTTTCTCCTGCAAGTAGGCAGCTGTCTGGCTTCGGAGCAGCGTGTTCCCCATCAGCTCCAAGAACATCTCACTCTTCTCTTGGATGGAGGTGGATTTGGGGAGGGGGGCAAGAAAAAGAATCATTACTTGTCATCCTTCAGTTGACAGTCCCACCAACCTTCTGGAATTCTCACCAGATAATGAGCCAGCAAAAGCTCAAACCCTGAGCTCCCCTCAAAGGAGGGACTGAGATTTCTTTGCCTTCACCTTGTAGCCCCCTCTTCTCTGAAGGCTCCAGAGCCAGGCTTAAGAACAACAGCTGTCGGCCTATAGTTTCCAGATTATTCTCCAGCACATAGAACTGAACAAAGGAGAGAAACAATTAGTGGTGCAAATTTTAAGCAATTCTCGCCCCTCCTAATCACAGACAGTGCCAAGAATACAGGAAAGGCAGTAAGCTGCCTTTTATCAAGTGAGGCTGCTGGTTTATCTAGCCAAACTAGACATTACAGATATCTTGTCATTACAAGAGTGAATTCCTTAACCGTTAAAAGCATTTGATTGTAATAACACATCCTCCTATATTTATTTATTTATTTATTTTTAAAATATTTTTATTCTGCCCTTCTCCCCAAAGTGGTATACTGTAATAAGCTCACTTTGTTCTGTGACTAGTCTCTTGGACTTAAACATAAGCCTTCTTTGCAACTAGAAATGCCAAATCATATCTCTGTAAAACAAACAGGTACTGTATTAGCTCAAAATATAGGCTATCTCTAACACATAGCTCAGATTCTCCATGTCTAACTCATTAGATGACACCCTCTTCCCAGTATTCTTCCTTTGATCCAACATACACTGCATTCCCTTTAAAGGAAAGCTGGGTTCCCCACTGTCTGGTTCAGAACAAAGCATCTTGCAAAGAACTCAGGGTGTCTTATGCACTCTGTCCTCGCTGTAACTCGTGGCAAGCAATCTAGGAACCCTAACGATGCCTCTATACATTTGGAGATGAACAACCAGGACTATGAATGCTCCTCTCCCAGTTCTATTCCTGTTCCTTCTTCCCTCCTTCAGGTCTCTTTGTAGTGACATGACACTCAAAAATGATAGCTCCAAGCAGCCTCATGGTTGATTCATCATCTTGTGATAGAGGAAGGTCAAAAAGGATGTGCTGGTGAATGTTTTCTCGTGGGAGTTGCAGTGGGGGAAGCGACCTGCTTCAGAGCCGTACACGTGACCCACCCCAGTCTCCCCTCCTCTTCCTGAGCTTCACACTCTCCCTTGCACATGTCAGCCTCTGGCCTTGAGGAGGCATCACTCCTGGCCCCCATGAGCTGAGGGGCTCTTCTTGATGGACAGCTGTCACAATCTTCCTGCCAGACTCCTTAGTGTTGACAGAAATTAATTAATGTCACCACACATTTCAGGGCAAGGAAGGGGGGGGGCAAAGAGAAAGAGCCAGTATCACTGAGCATGTGAGTCACAGTTCATAACAATCTATGTATTCTAGAAGGCACTTCCCTGCAGGAAATATGAACCACCTTGTTTTTTATGTGGTTCATAACCTTTACAAATTTACTCTGTTCTGGTATTTTAATATGAAGCAAATGGACAATGTACCAGTTAAATGTTATGATTTAAAGCAGGCCTGCCCAACAGGTAGACCGCGGGCTACTGGTAGCCCGCGAAGGGTTCAAAAGTAGCCTGCTGGCCATCAATTTAAAAAGTGAGGGGATAAGTTCTCCACCCCTCCCTCCCCCATCCCAAAGACCACCACTGCCCAAGCAAAGTTCTTGGTCTGCCAGCCCACTGACTCAGCCGAGTGGGGCAGTTCAAGGGCCATGGCGCATTGCAATCTGTTCCTTCCAGAATGGATTAATTGATTTTCAGTGCATTCCTATGGGAAACTGCTGCTCTACTTACAAAAGTTTTTACTTATGAGCATGTGCTCAGAATGGATAAAATTCATAAGTAGAGGTTTTAGTGTAGTAGCCCTCAAGCACTTTGGGCTGGACAAAGTAGACCTTGGCCTGTTCAAAGTTGAACAGCCCTGATTTAAAGTAGGCAACAGGCGTGCAAAACTGCATTACAGATGCCAAAGGACTGTCCAGTTACTAGAAAGTCACATATAGAATGACAGAGGATGCGAGGAAAATGTACTTGCGAGCAACGATTAGAAGTACAAAATGTTAAACAAAGAAGCACAGACATACAGATACAACTCAAGAGATCATCTGGAAATCTATGGTGGGAGGGAGAATGACTCACATTGATTTTCCTTCGTGGCCATCGGCGTGCTTGACTCATTGTCTTGAGGACGTGGCGGCCATCTATAGATCCCACAAGCAGGATGTTCAAGCTAGGAATCCCTTCCTGGGATGCCTTCAAACCTTCCACTGAAGTCTCCAGACCTGTGGGCAAAGTGGAGCAGCTGTTCATGGACCCGTTAAACACAAGTTCCAATGGAGAAAGTCTGCATTCCCAAAAGAACCAAAGCCACAAGAGAAACGGAATAACAAAGAACCCAAAAGGGCAAAAGATTGGGTGGAAGTTTGAAAAAAAAAGTTAATTCTATATGTAACAACTTGGCTATTCTAATGTTTCTTCCCCCAGAAGGCCGTATTACAAGATTCTTTTACCATGTGGGATTAGTTGAAAGGAAGACAGTGTAAGAGGAAGGAAAAGTGCTGAAAAAGTCTGCAGTTGAGTAGGAGAACTATTACTTGGGGTTGACAACTTTACAAGCAGCCAGTCCTAAGTCTCTGTCTCCTTACTGTTTCCTCAGTAAAAGTGTAAGGATTCAGAACATTTATTTTATCTCATTGTATTGCATCTCTATCATGTGTGTTTTTACTGAAAATTGCCTTGGGAACCAAATTCTTCAAGTGTACAAGGTTATTAGAGAAATACGTGAAAACTGGAATAGGTTTGAGTTTTGGGGATGCAGGACCAAGTTTTCGCTCTCTCTTGGTATTCACTCCTCAAGAGACATATATACTAGCACAGCAATTTCTTTGGAATATACTTCATTTGATGCAGATTGTCATCTCTCAGACATCCTTGAGGCAGACTGTGTGCTTCCTTTGTAAAGTGCCTGCATAGTCAGCTCAAATAATGATTTCAGAGCCCTGTTTCCCCCCTTTTTCTTGGGTTTTCTATTTACACTCAGATCTCTGGGTTGAAGAAGGGTAGGATGGCGTGGCTTCATGACTGATAGTCAGCACTGTGCAAAACTAATTTTAATATCCAAGTCGATACCTGAGATTTTTTTTTCTTGAGCATGATCTGCGGGAAATTCACCTGAAACGTGGCATGTGCATCTTGAGAGCAAGGTTGTCCTAAGAACCATCTCTCTCCACAGTAGGTGTAGAAGCCATGAAAACAGAACTTAGAGCAGTCTCAATATTTAAGACCAAGTGTCTTTTGCCAACATGGAGAACTGTAAAGTTGGAAGGGACCATAAGGATCACCAAGTCTAACTCTGCGAAAGCAGAAAATTTACATCTAAAGCATCTCTTGATATGTGGCCATCTAACCTTTGTTTAAAATCCTCCAAGTAAGGACAGTCTACCACCACCTAATGCAGTCCCTATTACTGTTTAATAGCTCTTCCTGTCAAGAGGTTCTTCTGTACTCTTCATCTGATTTCTCATAATTTGAATCAGTTTCCTCGGGCCCTGCCCTCTGGAGTTACAGAAAACAAGCTGGCTCCATCTTCCAAGTGACAACCTTGCAAACATTTGAGTATAGCGTTAGCTATCACATCACTTCTCAGTCTTCGTCCTCCAGGCTAAACAAACTCAGTTCTCTCAGCCATTCCCCACAGGGCTTGCTTTCCAGACCTTTTAGTGTCTTAGCCACTTGCCTCTGGATATATTCCAGCTTCTCAATATTCTTAAACTGAAGTGCCAAGACCTGGGCACATTATTCCAGGTAAGGCCTGACCAAAGCAGAAAAGCCCAGTGGAATCAAGAGGAACGTCCTAAATAATTTATGTATTTATTTATTTAAAATATTTTACCCCACCTTTCTCCTTAGAAAGGATCCAAAACAGCTCACATCCTTAAAAGACAGCATTTAATGCTAGCAACGAGTATACAAATCTTCAAAAAGATTAAACCAATACTATTCTATACCATATACTGATTACAAGGTTTCTGTTTATGCAAAATACACCTAAGAAAGGAAACACTTACAGGTTCCATTGGAAAAGGTACACAAAAATTCTGCTTTAAAGGAACCCCCTCAGCTGAGGAGACATCTGTGGCTTGCCAGATGCAGCTTCCTAACCCCAAAAGCAGGGATATATCAAGAGGAGGCACACAGCGGAGCCATTGGATCTGATGTACAACATGTGAGAGAGGAAAGTCCAATTTCAACATAAAGCAAGCAAGCGGGGGGGGGGACATAGTGCTGGAAAAGCAGTGACTTACATGCAGCTTGGAGGTCAAGTGCTGGCGAAAAGCCCCACCAAGCTGTGGTGCCAAAACCATTGCCACTCCCTGCTGCTAACATGGCTGCCTGGGAAGAACAAAACAGTCACAGTAAGAGATATGCCTGTCAGGATCTCATAGTTTTATGGGGTGGATATTGTTCAAAGACTGAAGTGGAACAGAAGGCTACTGCATATATACATGCTGGTGATCAAAGAACTTACTGAAAGTTCCCAAGAGATCACTAGAGAAACGTACAGCTTAATGCCAGCTACAAAACCCTCCTGTCTCCTGAGTGGCCACTAATATATCCCACAAGCCTGCTGGAGCAACAGTATCTGACTTGGAGTGAGTGTCAACAATCCAAAAACAATAATTGATTTGGGGTTTATTAAGCACAAATAAAGTTTCTGCTGAACTGTCTCAGTAAGCCAAAATAGTTCAATCAATCAAATACTTGAATAATCCATGCTTGGTTTATTTTGCTCACGGCAATCCTATGGAATTCTGCTTTCTTTTTCGGCAGAATTTTAGTTCGGAATTTAATATTGGGGGGGGAGGCAAAGGAGCTCTCAAATGGCATACACCAATAGCAAACAATATCATCCCGAAATAATATTATCCAGGAAGAAAACTTCCTGGCTATATTGCTCTCAATTCTATAGCTGTTATTAAGCCTGCATTTAACACTTACACGGAGCTCAGCAGTCACAGAACGCAGCTCAGTGGCAGAATCTGTGCTCTACCTGCAGAAAAATACCTTAGGTTTGATTGCTACTATCTCCGGGCAGGGCTAGGAAAGATTCTTGCTGCCTGAAGCCGCAAACAGCATACCAGGCAAGATGCACCCATAATCAGACTCAGTCTAAAGCAGTGTTGGCGAACCTATGGCACGGGTGCCAAAGGTGGCACTCGGAGCCCTTTCTGTGGACACCCGACATCACCCCTTTACAGCCACCTGTATTAGACTCATAGTATTCACATTTCCTGCAAATACGGCTCCTCACTTTCCTTTTGTTGCTTCGCTCGGACTGGCTTTAACCCACTTCGGTTCTACAATGCGGATAAGCTCTCCGTATATACACGATAGTCCCTCCTAGCTCGCTAATAAGTTTCCACTGCCCACACTAGCGCCAATGCGACTTGCACAAACTAAACTAAACTAAAATAAAATGATGCACTATTGCACCCTCGCTATCGCCCGCCGCTCCCCCTGCTGTGCCCCCTATCGAGAGTGTTGTGTTTACGAACCCTTCAGGCGTCCCACCCTCGCCGACCTGACGGACAGGTGCCCCGTTCAATCCGTGGCGAGGTGAGATGGCTGGCGGCCAATAGGTGGGCGTGAAAAGGAAAACAACCGGGCAAGGAGCTCCAGGCAGTCAGGGACGCCGTCGCTGTGGCAACGAGGCCTGCGGCGAAGCGGGCGAGATGCCAAGCCTGGAGTTTCCTAGCTTCTGCTCCCGTATTCAGTTATCTCCCCCGAGCCCCGACCCACCTCGCACCTTTAAACAAAACAGACTATTAAGGAAGACACACAATACATTTCTTACCACACACTGCTTCGGATAACGCTGCTATTATGGCCCAGGATCCCTTACAATATAATAAAAAGTCTCTATTAGCAGTTGTGCATGGGGGGTGCAGTGTGGGGCGTCCAAGTGCCTGGGTTTCTTCATCGCTGGCTAGGCGGTTGCCAAGTAACCAAAGGATAACTGCTCTAGTCTGCTCCTTTGCCCAGACAACTGCCGAAATAGGCAGGCGAAGCTTTGTGCAACATGGAGATAAATATAATCACCTTTTGATTTTATTTGCTTCCTATATTTGCAGGCCCTTTCCTCAATATAAAACCGACAGTTGGCTCAGATAATGAACAGTAAATGTCTGCAAACCAAACTTCTTGGAGCCACAAAAGCAGGGGAGGACAATATTTTCTGCTCATTTAGCAAACTGCTGCTGCTGCTACGAAGGAGTGGGATACAGCGCGATCCCTTTTTTAAAAATAGCCTGTCATAACAATGTATGACATATTTTAAAAGAACAAAACAAATGCAATATAAAGACAAAGCAATGATTAATGTACAACAGTCCTAAACTGGAGCATATGTAGCATATTAACAATAATGCATGGATGGCCAGATGGACATCAAACCACTGCTCATAATTAGAACATTTTACTGTCCCTCTGGCACCACAACATATTAGTAGTAGCAAGAAATCTTTTTCAGACTTTACCAGCCGCAGAGATCCCCTCAACCATAAAAATCCCATTGCCATTCCCCAAGTACCACTTAAACTGTATTATTTGAGTATTCCTTCACTAGTGCTTTCCAATTTTCCCCACCCTTCAAAACAATTCTATTTCTGTCATAAAATAGAATTGTGAACTTTCTGGTGGCATGTGTGTGAGAGGGAAACAACCAGAAGGTGAAATGTCCGTAGTCTTCCATGTTAAGAACAGTTGCACCTGTTAGAATTATAGCTGTTCCACTGGAGTTCAAAGTAAAATAATCAAATATATTTTCATAGGAATTAAAAAAAAAACTTAGATAACAGAACTGTGTTTAGCAATCTTGTTTATCTTTCCAAAAGCTCAGGATGAGGTCTTCTTCACAACTCATTACTGTAGCCGCCTTGGGTCCTTTTCAAAGGAGAAAGGCGGTGTAAAAATACTCTAAAATAAATAAATAAAATAAATAAGTAGACAAGTGCTGTAAGTAGACATGAGAAGCTTGGATAGCTCATGGTATAACTGTAGATGCCTATCCTTTGAGGCAAGATAAGCTGAGATGAAATCTTTGTAGCTGTGTATGGATTTGAACTCCAATCTCTCCAGTGTACCACTCTAGCCCACGTCTGAGCAACTTTTGGCCCTCCTTTAAGGGGTTTGGTGGATACAGCTAGTGGCATTTGCAGTGTAACAATCTTTAGACAGCCACATGTTAGCCAGCTCTGTCTTAACCACTATTTATTTAGTGGTTAAATAGTGGTTATTTTTAGAGTATTTTTACCCCCCCTTTCTCCTTGGAAAAAGACCCAAGGTGGCTTACAGTAATGAGGGGTAATATACAGTCCATGTTCAAGTATTTGAGAACAAGGAATTGAGGGACATCTTACAGCATTAATAGACAAAAATTACATTAAAGCAACATGGTTATAAGTAGTCATAAACACAAAGTCTATGTGAACCCCTAGATTCATATAAAATCCACATGGTAGTACATCATTCAGGGATAGCTTGCCTGAAGAGCAAGATCTTTGCCTGTTTCCGGAAGGACAACAGAGATGAGGCAGTCCTGGCCTCTAGTGGGAGGGAGTTCCAGAGTCTGGGTGCAGCAGTCGCGAAGGCCCTTTCATGGGTTCCCACGAGACGTACCTGTGAGGGTGGCGGGATGGAGAGAAGGGCCTCTCCTGATGACCTTAACACCCAAGTCGGTTCATACTGTGCAATTCGATCTTTGACGTAGCTAGGACCCAGGTCATATAGTGCTTTGTAGGTCAAGGTCAGCACCTTGAATTGTGCTTGATAGCTGATTGGCAGTCAGTGGAGCTGTTTTAATAGGGGTGTAATGTGATCTCTGTGTCCCGCCTCAGTCAGCAGTCTGGCTACTGCATTTTGGTCCCGTTGAAGTTTCCTGAGACTTTTCATCGGTAGCCCCACAGAGCGCATTACAGTAGTCTAGCCGGGACGTCACTAGGGCATGTGTTACCGTGGCCAGAACTGGTTTCTCAAGAAAGGGGCACAACTTGTGTACTAGCCTTAATTGTGCAAATGTGCTCCTGGCCACAGCCATGACCTGGGCATCTAAGCTCAAGGATGAATCCAAGAGCACCCGCAAGCTGCATACCTGATTTTTCAATTGCATGGTGACCCCATCCGGTACAGGTTGTATCCCTATCCCTTGTTCTCCCTTTCGACACTACACCTGAGTCTGCAGGGTAACTCAGTGGTTTAGTGAAGCCAGAGGTTGAGACTTTGATACTCCACTGTGCCTTCTTGTCAGGGGCTGGAGCCTATGATCCACAGGAACCCTTCTAGCTTTATAGCTCTAAAATTATAGTTATCACACTAGCGATAGCCATTCCCTTTGCATATTAACATACTTTGCCCATATGCATTGACACAATACATCTCTTGTTATCTGTCATCCCCACACATCCCCCACCAATACAACACACTAACCCCTGCTTTTCTTCATTCTGATGCTTTTTGTTCGTCCCTTTAATTGTATCTAACAAATTAAATCTCTGGGAATGAAAGAGCTTTTTATCGTCATAACATAAAGCCCCTTTAAACACTAGGATTGGGAGGGATTTGCCTGGCCGAAATATATTTAATGCAACAGCCTGTATAGCACAGGATCAGCAGGTCTGTCCCCTGAGGTACATGCATGGCACTCTGACAGGTGGCTGCAGCTTGCTTCACATGTTCTTCTACCCAAGATTGGGATTATTTAGCTCAGTGTGGGGTAGAAACAATTGTTATGCAGCGGTGGGGAATTTGTGGCCATGCAAGTGTTTTTGGATTACCGGCTGCTCCAATCAACCCCAGACAGCATACCTAATAGTGAGAGATGACAGGAGTTACAGTTAGGCTATAGCATACTGTACAGTACGTATATCTGGATGGCCATGTGTTCCCTATCACTGCTGTTACAGAACCATCTAATTAGCTTCTCTGCTAAAGCAAACAAGGAACAACTCCCTTATAACTGGACAGAATGATTATTTTCATCCACACACCTTGAAATAACTTCATTAAAATGATCTAATGCAGTAAGATGATTTCTTACTTTCTCATGAGTAATACAATATGTACAGCATTATTGTGGTTTTAAAATCTTAGCTGTTTTTTATTTCTTTTTTATTTTAATGGCCAATTCAAAATCAAGAAAGAACCACTTTAAATGAGCCTGCCTTTCAAATGGTCAAAAATAGGTAGCACATGGAAAAATGACTTGGGCTTTATTCTTTCTTTTTATTTCAAAAGTATTCATTTTAAAATTGTCACTTTAAATATAATGCATTTGATTTAATGCAATAGCAGTGCCGCTCACCAGGAAACCTTTGGTATGGGCACTGCCATCAGCAAAAAGTAAGCTTTTCCTTTATAAATGATTCTATAGCACGATTCACACATCTTCCAATCATCTTCTCTGGCATCCCTGCCTAGATATGTCCCTTTTCAAAGACAATGAAAAGCAACACATTTGAAATATAGAGATCTCTTATTTATTAACAGACAAGAGTACTGTTCGGTCAAATACATCAATATTAAAACAGGTTTCAAAAGGCAGGGTGAGGAGGCGGTTTTCAAAGGACAGTACCGCTAAAAAGGTTGAGAGGACTGAAAGGAATAGAAACACACACCAAAGTTACAAAGCCTTCTGCACTTTACACAATCCTTTCAATAATTATGTTAAAAATGCCTCAACACTTCGAGTTGGCTGTTTTCAGACCAGATGAGTTGATTTGGGCGACTAAATGCTTCCTGATGCCAAAAAAGTGGATTATGGGATTTGAACATGAAATGGGAGTTGGGAAAAGGTTAATTTATTTCAGCTGTAGGCAGAAATAACAGGGATGACATTGGGTAGTAATATAGCCCAGTAACTTACAAATGTTTCATCATTCATCTTAAAAGGATCTGCTTGTTGGTCTACCCATAGGTTTACCAAGTACTGTATTGCATGTGAAAGGGAAACAATGTGGCATTTTATTGGCAATGAACATTTAGCAGTGTAACATAGCACTGTCTCCTTAGAACCACAGTCTTGAATGCTTCTTATCTAGGACACTAACAACAGGAAATAGATGTAGAATTTGGCTATAGAATTTGGCTGTAAGTGAGAAAGGTCAAGAGAGCAGGGGATATTCTAATTTTAAGTAGAATGGATATACAGTGGGCCCTTGTATAACAAACAGCTTGTATAACATAAAATTGTACAACATAAAATATTCCGGAGATAGGGGAAATTTGCTTAACAGAATCACCTATGGGCCAAATTCATACAACATAAAAATGGGATTACTCCATTTTCAATACATTCCTATGGGAAATTTGTATAAAGGAAAATTTGCTTAACATAATTTCATTTGGAACGAATTAATTCCTTTATACATGGAACCACTGTACTGTACAACTCTATCCACACTATAACAGGATAAAAAACTGAGGAGAAACAAAATGGCCACCCTGTACTTAAATAAACAGTCAACCTTGGTCTATACTTCTTATTGTCTGTGTGTGTGGTTTCAGTTTTTAATCCTTCTCCATGGCCGAGAAATGGATTGATATCTATATCACCACAAGAAGATACTAGAAACCACATTCCATATTGGATCAATAGCTCTTTTACAAGGTGAAGTTCTAGCAATTTGTCCAAACACAGATGTTAGTATGTTTACTGATACATGTCTGCTTTCTTGGAAGAAATGTATGTGATCCATTTAAAAATGTGTCAACAAGAAGGTCCTTTCGAGGACCTTCTTGTTGAGTTCCTGAGTATATTTGTCTGTGTGGATGAAGCATTGTGTCCTATTTTGGTAGGAAATCAGATTTCTTACTCGGTTTTGAATGGTAAGCCTCAGACTCCCAAAGTGGTTGAAAAACCTTTATTCCAAGTTGCCTTTGTTTCCATCCCTAAACCAGGGGGGGCCCTTTCAGATGTTTAGGATGGCAACCATCACGGTCCCTTCCCATTGTCCATGGTGTGTGCTAAATTGAATTGGAGGCGAAAATATCCCTGTCCCAAGATGACCCATCCATGCACTCAGTTCAACTACCTCCATGAACATTGCTAGGAGTTATGCCCTCATTTTAAACTCAGTAGTCTTTAAACTTGGAATGATCAAGTAGCATAACTGTCTTGGAATTTGGAATAAATCAGAGGCTTCATCCACAGCCAGACGTGTGGACCCCCAAGCACATGTAACCTGGCTGTGGTAATATCTATGTGTGAAATGTGACATTTTTGAGGGCTAATGCACAACACTCAACTTTATAAAATCTGAGAAAAAATTGGCTTGGAGAATTACAGAACTCCCCAAGGAACTGGGTAAACATTTGGTAGATTGTCAACTGGTAGGCAGGCTATCTGGTCTCTGTTTGAGGTGGGTTTTTTATTTTTATTTTTTTGCAATTCACTTGAAAAACTTCCTAGTCAATTGTTACATAGTACCTTTACACCATTCTCTGAAAAACCTTGTGTGATTTGGTTTATTATACCCTGTATATATCTACATGACTCAACATGGGGACAACTTTTAAGGCATTTCAATTACTTCTACTCAGTTCTGGATGTCTCCTTTCCCCCCACACCAAGGCTTTTGCCTCACTCAGAATTTTAAAGAGAAGGGGGCCACTCCAGGAAAAAAAAACATTTCCCACTTCTAACCTTCCTTGCACCCACTATTCTTTGGTCCTTTGCTTTTCCACAATAGAGACCATTCAAGCAAATCAAATCAAATCAAACTGCTGCTTATATACTGTCCCATAGCACTTGAAGCACTCTCTGGGAAGATTACAAGTTAATTGTGTTTGCTACACATACCCTTCCCTTCAGCAAGCTGGTTACTCATTTTACCGACCTCAGAAGGATGGAAGGCTGAGTGAAACTTGAACCAGATACCTGGGATTGAACACTGGGTTGTGAGCACAGTTTTGGCTGTAACATAGCAGTTTAACCACTGTGCCATGAGGCGTTAAGAAGGAAAAAGCAGAATATAGCTGCATGATCTATTTTTTTGCTGGTAGCACTACGAGACTTGTGTCAGGAGATTTCTAGTACGTGACAGAAAATGATGGATGAGTGACTAGACATTAAAAGCCGTGATGGGAATTGTTTGATTCCAAAAATTGTGGAAGCAAGCCCCATTAAACTCAGTAAGATTTACTTCTGAGTAGACAAGTACGGGAGTGCATTAAAGAGCCAGGACCTCTCATTCCCCCTTTTACTTTGCTTGTCCTTATTTTTCAAGTGATTTTTTTTTTGGGGGGGGGGGGAGGGAGATCAATAATACTGTATTGACTACCCCAAGGAGATCAACAGGTTGAAACACTGCAATTCTGACTTTTAAAAAGTGAATTCTTTATCCAGAATCAATAAGTTGGAGTGGCTATCTTGCAATAA
>JAHTLZ010000127.1:5905373-5931323 GCA_023846285.1 Phrynocephalus versicolor | reverse complement strand
TAATAATAATAATAATAATAATAATAATAATAATAATAATAATAATACACTCTCTGCTGCTCTTATTATCATGGAAGTAAAATGCTACAGGCATCATGTGGTCTCGGAGCATGCAAATGTATATAGAAATCAAGAGTATTCTACTTTTAGTCTTCTTGCTGATCTCAACAACAAAAAGGTGATTAGAGATGAGCTTGCCTATTAAAATAATTGTTTCCATGTCTCAAATATGGATGGTGCCTTCTTTTAAAAACTGCACTTCTTTTGCTATATTTGGAACTGTATCAACAATCTAAAAGTATTTTTCTCTGCATTCTTTGGATTCTGCATCTAGGTTAACCTCAAAATTGCTTGGATTTAAAGCATATATTAAACATTTTATAAATGAGAATAGAAACTGTTATTTGAATTTTTAAATCCTTATATTAATATCCAAAGTTCAAATCTGATTCTACCCCCGAAATACTGGGGAAATGACATCCTTTTACATTTTGTCATAGGGGTTAAGAAGCATTTCCACCATGCTCACAATCAGAACCTATTTCTTGGGGAGGTCAAAACAATTCAACAGAATTATGCCCAGAATATAGATTAGACTTTTTTTTAGATTGGAACACAAATATTTGAATTTGGAATGACAAACTCAAATTATTGACTTCTAAAATTTATTTTTCATCTTAATAAGTGAGGCTTAATTTCATCTCTGTTGAAAAAGACTGGCAGTTATTTTAAATACTGTAAATGTATTCCCAGGTATAAATTTCCTTGCTAAATAATTTATCCAGTATATACCTGGGTCTTACAGGGTTATTTGTAAAATTATAAAATATTTGATGTAAAACCAATTTCTCTTGTAACATTGACATAGGAAAGGAATTGTAAACATGTTTCAGCCTATGTAAAACCACTGTAAACCACTTGCAAATTGTAAACGTCTTGATTTTGTCATTTACAAAATATGTCAAATTGCTTGCTAGCAAACATTGAACCCGTTGCAGTTGTAGAATAAACAAATCTTAAGCTTGTAGCAAAAATGTAAACATGTTTTTACATAGCAAAATTATTACAAGTTGGGTAGTAAAACACTGTAGTAAATTTGTAGTTAACCAGTCTATGTAAAGCTTATTGTAAATTTTCTGTAATACCCATATAAATAGTTCATAAATATGTTGTAAAGCAATTGCAACATTGGCTATGTTAAAACGGTTATAAAACTCCAAATTATGTCAACATTAAGTTGGATAAACTACATACAAACAGTTTAATACATTGGCTGATGGATGCCTAGCATTCTACTATGCTTTAAGGTCCACATCCAAAAAACCATAGTAATCTAGCAGTTGCAAATACATTCTAAAGTTAGGTTTAGCCGCTAACTATACCCATAACAGTTCTGTAAATGGTGGATAGTTTTATATCTGATAGATGTGTGACTCTTTTGTAATAAAATCATTAGAATACAGTACAACACATTTACTAGGGTTTTATGTATGAAGCTAACAATATATTTTGCAGTGCTATTATCAAACTGCATTTTAAGCAGTTGGTTATGGATGTTAAAAATGCCCAAATTTTAAACATTTCCTAGTACAAGGAGAAAATCTGTAAAACTCTTTTTCAGTGCAATTCTACACATTTTTACTCAAAGGAAACTGACATTGAATTCAATGAGTTTACTTCTAGGTAAATGTCTATAGATTGCAACCTGAGTCATAATGTTATGAAATTGTGGAAAGCCTATTTTCTCACGGGCTGAAATCCAGTTGCTTATTAGTGTAATAAGTCTCAACTAGATTTGGTCCATTGCATCAGTGGGGATTTGGTGAGTCATCTCCATAGATTATGTTGATTCAAGGGTCATACTCTAGTAGTATGATTTACAAAAGTAATCAACTAGATTTCAGTCACTAGGTTTTACACTTTCTCCAGAAGATTTTCACCTAAGCTCTTGGTTTTTGATGCATTATTATAACAACAGTATCCAAAAGTGTCTCGTTAATGTAATCAGGGAATAATGTTTGGTGCAGCTGTTTACTAAACCTATTGTAAACACGGTGTAGATCTTGTTCACAACAGATTTTCCACAGGAGGTCTAGTTTTCAAACATGGCACCACAGTACAGTATCCAAAATGTATATGAAATGGTATCTTTTAAAGGTATCTATAACAAACCTAGAGTATCACCAAAGGTAAAAAGGGATAAACAGTAGGTTTATCTGAGGCCTATTTTCCAAATGTGGCATAGTAATATAACACAAGCCAGTAATTTAAGGATTGTTTTGTTTTTTTCATCAAGAAGCAAGCCCATCTACACATTAGGGTCAGGTTTGGAAACACAGAATGCAAATCTGAAACCCGGATATATATATAAACCTGCACAAGTTGCATTGTAAGCCTCACAGTAAACCTGTAGCAAACCTCTCGCCTATCTCCAGCTACTTAAGTAAGCTCCTTTCCTTTTTCACACAGTGGATTAAAAACAGAGGGGTTTTTTTTCTCTTGGAGATGTTTTTTGTTTTTCAACAGCAAATGGCTCTGAGAGAAGAGAGAGGCTCACAGGCGTTCCCCTCCACACACACGCATTTTCAGGGGTGCCTCACCCACACACTCCCATTCGCTCTGGACGGGAGACAGAACGGGTTTGCCGGGACATTCGGCCAAGAAGACAGCGGCATCAAGAGGTCTTTATGCCCAAAGCCGCGTCCACCTCTTCTTCCGGTTGCAGGGTGTGCCACTGGGCAATGGGTCTCCGAGGGTTGGCCAACATGTCAGACCAGTGACGAAGCTCAGCACCTGTGGCGTTGCACCCCACGAAAACTTTCCCAATGGCTTCATTCTTGCCTAGTTTGTCATAATCCAGGACGGTCAGAACAACCTGGACTTTCTGTAAAGGGAAAACAAGCATGTCAATTATGTCAGCAGAAGCGGGATAAGCTGGCTTTTTCCAACCATTTCCTATCTATAGCAATGCCTGCTTTCAACCATTCTGAACCCAGTCCAGGTTCTACCAGCATGTTTGGTGCAGTATATTCCAAGTGGCCGATAGGATTAACAATTCCATATGAACCTACCCAGCAATTAAGATCTAGCCAGGGGGGCCCTCCTAAAACAGCCATCCCTCAAGGAGGTGAAAGGGATGGCTTGCAGGTATAGGGCCTTTTCAGCAACTGCCCCCAGACTATGGAATGCCCTCCCAAGTGAGACCCGCCTGGCGCCGACGTTGATAACATTTCGGCGCCAGGTAAAAACCTGCCTGTTCCAGAAGTTTTTTAACTGATGATTGTGGGTCCTGATGGCAATTTTAGTATTTTAATGTATTGTATTTATTGTATTTATATGTTTTATTGTTCTAATTTTATTGTAATTTTGATGTTTTAATTGTTTATTTTGATTGTGAGCTGCTCAGAGACCTTTGGGTAGTGGGCGGCATACAAGCTATATAAATAAATAAATAAATAAATAGATAAATAAATAAATAAATAAATAAATAAATAAAATTGTGTCTCACTTACAGCTTCTGCACTGAAGACTTCACCTTTTCCCCACCACCGTCCAAAGTCGAGTTCCCAGTTTAGCCCTTCTATCTAAAAGTTTGATCCAAGCTATCAGATGGAAGGCAAGACTTATGTATGATTTTTTTTGTGAAATTAGGACAGTTGGTGTTGAGAAGAAACCCCCCTCTGAACTCCTGATCTTACACTATAGCCTAATGTCTTGTATACTAGCATGTCAGTCAATTATTAGAATGTGGAACAACAGTGAAAAATAGCTTGGTATTATTTTAATTGGTCTACATTATTCATACTAGGTGTGGTTCAAATTATGACATAAACTGTCAAGCTAACAACCTTTTACTCATTTCAGGGTTGTGTTTTCTCCCCTGCCAGTAATTGTCCTGAGTATGAGGCAGAATTATCTGCGGAAATAATTGGATCACGTAGTCATATATTTGGCTTGGCATAGCCTAGCTTTCAGGCCAGAAATGCCAAGGAAGAGAAAGTAGCTTACCTGGATTTGTTCAAAAGGCACCTCAAAACTGAAGGACTCGTTGTAATAAGGATTCAGTGTATTTTTCTTGATGGTTGTTTTCTTCTTCTTGATACGCTTGCCTCCCTGCATCAGATGGATTTTAACATAGGGATCTGAAACAGGAACAGAGTGTGTGAGGCAGAATCAAGAAGGTTTCATAATGCTGGACTAGAGTTAGGGAAGGGATACCCAGTATAGTGTAGGCTAGAGTGACACACTAGGACTCAGACGGCCCGGGTTCACATCCCTGTTTGGCCATGGAAACTTACTGGGGGAGTGAAACTAGTAAGTAAAACTGCTCCTTAAATACAGTTTCGCACTTACTTTGAAAGCCCTTATAGGGTTGCCACAGAGGAAGAGGATTGGGGGCAGGAGGAGAGGAGAATAAACATAAGAACATAATATAAGAAGAGCCATGCTGAATCAGGCCAAAGGCCCATCTAGTCCAGCTTCCTGTATCTTACAGTGGCCCCACCAAATGCCTCTGGGAGCGCACAAGACTAGATATCTTTTTCCTGATACCACTCCCTTGCATCTGGCCCTTGAAGTACCCTGGCTTTAAGCCTGGAGATTACACATCTCCATCATGGTTTGTAACCTGTGATGGACTTTTCCTCCAGGAATCTGCCCAATCCCCCTTTTAAGGCATCCAGCCTAGATACCATCACCACATCTTGTGGCAGTCTGTCCTTTTAGGCTTTTATGAAAGTGCTGGTTGAAACTGGGAAAGGGTGCTTCTGGTTAGTTATTAGAGATAGTGTATAGTCCCTTCCCTGGCGAGAAGGAGGCAGGGATTTCAGGATTGGGGGGAATCCTGACCCCTTGCATGCCAGACCTGGACTTCGGTAGGTCACCGTTGTCATAATGCTCAATTGGAAGTTCTTAAGTTTGCAGTTAGGTGAAATAAGTCCAGCTGCGGACAGAAGCAAGCATGCTTGAGTTGGTCTTGAAGGGAAGCTAAGTGTCCAAGGACACAGAAGCGAAGCTCAGAAGCATAGATGTGGAAAGAGCATAGGTCATGTGATTATAAGGTGAAAAGATGATTGGTAAGAGAATATACTGTATGTGATCCATAATGTTCTTGCTGTCTGCCGCTGACTGGTGCTGACTATATGCTGATGCCATGATGTTGCTGCTTGCTGTGATGATGGATGGTAGCTGATGGGTGATAGCTGCTGATGGAAGTCAATGATGACTGAAAATGGAGAAATGCTGAAATGCTACTGTTAACTGTGAAGAAGTGATGATTGCCGTTTACTCTGCTAGGAAGATATACATCATATACCTGCCAACCGTGGCATCCCTGATGGGACAGATTTGATCTATAGGATCAAAATCCCCTACCAGTGTATGAGAGAATGCTTTGTTCTAAATAGGGGATTGAGTGCTTGCAGGAGATAGGAGGAGGCGCTCCTGTTTGTCATCCTGCTGTTTAGTTTATTGTGGTGGGGAAGTCTTACCAGAGAGGCCACCCACGTCCATCTTCTTGAGGTTTTTGGCTTCCAGCACAATCACGGTCAGCTTCCCAGCTGTCGGGACGTACCGGAGTGAAAAGCAAACATCTCCCAGCTTCTCGTGCTGTGGGAAGAAAATTAGGGCTAGCTCAGAAGTGGGACCAATGCTTGACCAAGTCATTGTGCTGTCTGTGGCAAAAGGCAAGACTTTTCCCCCACCTCTTCCATGCATTGAAGCTGGTTGTGTGTGTTAGCAGTTAAATTACATGTCAACGCTGTGTCCCTCATTGTACCCGAGGGCAGCCAACTAGCCGAGGGAACACGGAAGAAGGCATTCAAGGGAACCAGAGGAAATGGCAGCCACAGCCCCTCACTTGGCCAGATGCAAGGTTGGGCACATTCTGGGGTCCAGGAGCCAATTTCCCACCTCCAGGACCTACCATCAATACTGTACATATATATTTGAAATGATACAGGAAGAGAGCTGGGTGCTCACGTCTCCTCCTGGGCAGCGGAGGCTGGTGGCAGTGGGAACTGGGGTTTTATTGCAAAATGGCTAAACCTAAAGTCTGGTGGATTCAAGCATAAGATTTGGGCTCCAGATTATATCTGTTCCAACTGGGAGCATTTGCTTGTGGGGGCAGGGAGCAAAGGACGGGTAAAGCAAGTCCCTGGGAGTCATTTGCAGTGTGCAAGAGATACTTTGCTTGCCGATTACTTAAAGTTAGAAGTGTGAGCTGAACACTTCCAGTTTGGATGCATGTGATCTCTATGTTCAGGAAGGGCTGGGTGGGGAGGATGTGGTAGAGCCTTCCTGTGCTTTCTCACACTCAAAACTGACATCCTCCAAGCTAAATAATTTCCCTCTGGCTGGTGATTCTGTGGTGAAGACCCACACAAGTGTTCCCTACTCATGTCAGTGAGTTGCTGAAATATTACCCCAAGCACGTGGCTGCTGATAAATACTGGATTCAGCTAATACTGAAAAGTTCTACAAGAGGAAGTCCAAATTTGGTTTCAGCTCAAGAGTGGAGTGACATTTGGTGCTGAGCGTTACCTCTTCCTTCTCTGCGGACTGCAGGTCCCGCCACTCCTCAATCACATGTGCCAGATCGACCGTGTTCATGGGGATACGGATCTCGCCGATGGCGTCATGCTTGGAGAAACGGTCAAAGTCATAGACAGACATGACGAGGGTCTTGCCACCCAGTTCTGAGTAGGGCACCTACAGTGGCAAACACAATGGGGACGAAGGCACTATTAGATTTAAATATTATGGAGAGGTGAGAATGGCAGGTTTGAGGTGGAGAGAATGAGATCCCCAAAGGATGGGGAGGACATATCATTCTGGGATAAAGTGAGGTGGTTGGTGGGAACAAAAATAAACCATGTACATTAAGTATTTTGGCCAAAACAAAACAAAATATTACAGATGGAGAACTTACCTTAAAGGTGAAAGACTCGTTGAATGTAGGGTTGAGGGTTTTGCGGTGAACTTTGGTCTCAAATTTTTTCTTTTTCTCTGGAAGCAGGAAGACTTTGACATAAGGGTCTGATGTGCCTCCAATATCCAGTGCCGGGAGGTCAGCAGCCTGTATAATGCCTACCACCAGCTAGGGAAAGATTTGAACACATGAATCCATTGAAACATCAGAAGCTGCTTTATAGTGAGCCTGACCAGTGCTCTATCCCATCCAGCACTGTTCCGTACACTGAATTGGCAGGACATTTCCATGTTAGGCATCCACATGAGGCTTTTATCATGCAATCGGTCTGCTTCACTCAAGGATATTTATGTTGTTAAGCGAGTCCAAAGGAAGTTGTCGTTGGTCTGTAACCCACCTGTATTTCACCACCACTTCTTTTGCCTTTTATCAATTCCACCAACATGATATAGAAGCAAAATAAGGAGGCAAAGATGAAAGTGCTGGACAAAAGTAACACTGGGAGGTTCTTCTTTGATGTAGGGGTGGGGTGGGGGAGTGCAGTGGAACAGAGCTTGTATACCGGTATGGCCTATTTTACACTCTGAGCTTGGAAACAACTCATTCTTGGATTAAGAATCCCACATTCCCAGTCTCCAGAAGAGTCTTTAATTAGATGGCATGGTCTCTTTAAAGAACCATAAGAAGGGAGTGTGGAAGCCTCAGATTCTCCCATCAACAATTTGCATTGCTTAGACAGCAAAGCAGTGGTCTGCTTTAATACTGCCCCATAGTGCTTAAAGCACTCTCTGGGTAGTTTACAGGTAATTATCCAGGCTACACATTGCCACGCCCCCAGCAAGCTATGTAGTCATTTTACTGACCTTGGAAGGATGGAAGGTTGAGTGCACCTTGAGCCAGCTACCTGGGATTGAACCCTCAGGTCATGAGCACAGTTATAACTGCAGTATATCAGTTCAGCCATTGAGCCACAAGGCTCTTCACAGCCACAGCCTTCCTCACAATGGTGAGATGTTACACTTCTACTTACATTAGAGGAATGCCTTTTAAATGTGCACCTATACACATGAAGACATACAAATCTGTAGCCTCATTTCTAGCAAAAACCTTCCTTCTTTTGGCGTGATATCTAAGTGAGCCCCTACAACATGGCAACTGTTTGCACTCCCCTCAAAAGAAAAGAAGCATGTGCGACAGTGTGACACTCACCTGTGTGCTCTGGAAGTCATAGTCAAGAGAGTACTGGAGTTTCCCCAGCTTCTCCTGGGGTTTCTCTTCTTTGGGTTCTTGCAACAGAGAGGGATCCAAATCTTCCACCTCAGGCTGAACCTGGAAGGAAAAGAAGGAAGGGGGACAAAGAGGGAATGCGAAAGCATTAGAAACAAGATGGGGAACCTGTGAAATATAGTATGATCTGAACCTTATTCATTCCGTTGAGCTCGCTTCATTGGTCAGAATGTATAGGTTGTTCAGTTATTACTGTGGCCTAGAAAAAGCACTACATTTGCATCTCTTTCAGAGCCTGGAAAAACTCCACATTTTTGTTCTGTAAATCGTAAAAATCTGATATGTGTAGTACTCTGGAAATGTCATGTTTAGAAACTCTGAGCTCCCTACTCCAGAATCTGCTTGTCCTGCTTCTCTTTTTCGACATGCACCAAACCCAGAGAAAAGTAGACACAAGAAGTGAAGGTAACTTTTAGATGATCTACACCTGGAACAGCTCAATCCTCCCCCCCCAACCCCCATGAGGATGAAGCCATAGTGAAGTCTAACAAAAGAAGGACACAGAACTCCCATGATCCCAAGCTGATGAAAGCTGCAGAGCATGAAAGCAACCCACTTATATGAAAAGGGTATCCCAGGCCTCTCTTATCTTGCTGTAGTGTCTTATCAAGGTCTCATCCTATCTTGTTGCAAAGGTCACCCGCACAAGGTTGCAGGGCAGTTGCCTCAAGGGGGCTCAAGGGGATTAATGTCAACTAATCACAACTCATGACAGCTTATCCCATCCATCTCCAGAAGCTCAGGAGAAACCAGAGGCTGGGAAATTTACAGTGTCACCCCTAGAACTTCAACCTTTTTTTCTATTGTTTTGTTCGCCGTAGTTTGCCCTTCCTTGTGGCTCGATCCGTGTCCACAGATTGCTTCCTGGGAGCATGAAGTGTCACCTCTCTTTGCAAGCCACGCTAGACGGATCCTAAATAACTCCCACGGCACCAATGGAGACAAGACGTAGGAGGTCCATGATGGCATCCCTTGCTCAAAACAATCCCATAATGGTTGTTCTTCCAAGGCAATTTATCTGCACAAAGGCATCCGAGGAAGCTGTCCCTCACCTTATCAATGTAGCTCTTTCCCAACTCTTTCACTTCCTTCATATTGATCTGCGCCTTCACTTTGTCCTTCCCTTTCTTCCCTTTCTTCTTCTTGCCACAGCATTTTTTACAGGCGCAGAAGCAGCAGCAGAGAAGCAGGAGGCCAGCAACAATGATGATGGTGGCCAAAGCCCAGGGCGGTACTGTAGTGGCACAAAAGCAAGGAGTGATGTATGTACCCGATTCACGTGCAATTGCGTCTTGTCATCTTGTCAGAACATAACAGATACAACAGCCCAGGGTCACTTTTCTCCCAACAGTGGGATCCAAAGCTTAATATCACTATATACAGTGGTACCCTGACTTATACAGTGGTACCCGGACTTAAGAGCAGCTCAAGAGCAATTCATCTTAAGAGCGGAAAACTGTTGGCGTTTTAACTGCCATCTTAAAATTTTTAGATATGGTCTTCTCGACTTACAAATATTTTTGTAATTTTTTTTCAATTTTTAAAATAGGTACCCCTACTTAAGAGTAGTTTGACTTAAGAGCATGCATTCAGAACGGATTAAAATTGTAAGTTGAGGCACCACTGTAAATACTTAATTACTTCTCAAATCATGTCAGCTTAGGAATCTTTAGAAGAGCCCTGGAAGGCAGGCCAGTATTATTAGCATTCGTATATTCTAAAGGGGGGAAGTTATAGGAGGCTATGCCATGGTGCCTCAGTGGGCTAGAGTGCTGAAATTGTCAGCTGCCAAGTCGGCAGCTTGGTGATTCAAATCCTGGGTGCCACGCAATGGAGCGTCCTCCCACTGTTATCCCCAGCTCCTGCCAACCTAGCAGCTTGAAAGCATGTAAACGCAAGTACAGTACTGTAGACAAATAGGTACTGCCATAAAAAGCAGGAAGGTAAACAGTGTTCCATGTGCAGAAATGCATTCAGCCATAGCCACATGGCCATGGCTGGCTCTTTGGCTTAAAATGGAGATGAGCAACGCCCCTAGAGTCGGGCACAACTCACACACATGTGTGGGGGAAACCTTTACCTTTACGGCTTGCCTAGAGGCACTTCCTCAAAAAGCTTACTTCCAATTTAAACCGAGGATCTTCAGTCATAAATTTGCACAATTGCACATGTGTTTTGTTGTGCTTGTGTGCAATTACAGAATATAGCCCTGTGCATTTGCTTTTTGCACTTTCTGACAAATAAACGATGTTTTACACTTGAATCCACTGCCTTAGGGTACAGTGGATGAACTTTTGTTTGAGGTTTTCAAGCAGAACTTGGATGGTCATCTGTCAGGGATACTTTAACTGGAGATTTTCTGTATCAGTAAGGGGTTGGATAGCTGCCTCTAGCTTACCTTCCAAATCTAAAACTCTAGCATTCTATGATTTTTTTAAATCCAAAAGGCCTGATCTTACGAGCACATTGTCTAAGCCAGGGGTCCTCAACCTAAGGCCCTGGGGGCGGATGCGGCCCCCCAAGGTCCTGAATCCATCCCCCGGGACCAATTGCAACCCCCCCTACCCCCCAAGCTTTGCGAGCAAGCCAGCCTCCACAGCTGCTTCTGTCGCTGAGGCAGTTCAAAGCAGTGGGCTATATCGCTTCTCCCACTCCCCCCAACTACCGCCCAGATGATCAGCATGCTAGCTAGTGGGGCATTCAAAGGGGGAGGGCTACAGCAAGGTCCCCACTTTTTTGGGGGGGGACTGTGGTCCGGCCCCCAGTGATGTCTGGGTCGTGATGGACCGGCCCACTGTTTGAAAACTTTGAGGACCCCTGGTCTAAGCTGAAACCTGGGATAGGAGGAAAAAAGAAGAAGAAGAATGACAGAACAGCTTTACATACTTGGTAGTGTTCCCAGTTTGTTCATGAATTTGTCCTTCATGTCAGAAAATACATTCTCCTTGGAGGGCATCTCTGTGGCGTTGAGGGATGGCTCCATCTCGGCCTCTGTCACTTCTGAATCCACTCTGGCTGACCTCCGTGCTGCATTCATTGTGAAACCTGAAAGGCGAGGGAGACAGTAGATTGATGCAATCCTTTGGATGGCAGATGCATTTTAATTACTTTCAAAGGTATATGTTACTAGTTCTTTTTAAAAAAAAACTTTGCAATTTAATACATCAGATAATTCCCTTTGAATTTGAGGTGCATTTTCCCTTTTTTTGGGGGGCGTGACCACTGCCATGTTTGCTGTGGGTTGCTGGGAATTTTAATCTAATAAGTAATGCTTCTCTTCGGTGCTTAGCACTCCCAAAAAGGGATCCCCACTATGCTTTCTATGTTTGTAACTCTTTCTCTAATCCCACATTTTTCTGGATTTGTGGCCCTTCAACCTCTTGTCCAACTATTCATGTGCCCAAGTCCCGGACCAAAAAGACCTGGGTGATCTGGGATGGCTCTCCTGATTCTTTCCCCTACCTTTCAAGGTGTGACTTATTTAGATCAGGCAAACGGAAGAGAATAGGAGCTACATAAGTCATCATAACAAAAACTTTGACCTGCTACTAAAGGAATTTTGAGCAGAGCAGCTGGTCAGAGATCTTCCACTCCACAAATGTTCTAGCATGCAATCAAGACTGTGCCACAGCCTGAAAGCTATCACATGCTCCTTATCAGTCACTCATATCTCTTTTGCAAGCATCAGGAAATATGGCCATTGCATGAGATCTTAATAGATGGGCAGGTTCATCCAGGAGCAAGAAGTTCTTGCAATATTTTTAGATCAAGTCCATTTAAAAAATTTAAAGGCAGTGTGGCAACAACAGCATTTTCAGTGGTGCCTGTCGCAAACTTGGAGATCTGTAGCCTTTAATTGTCTGCTCTATGAGACCCAATTAACTCTTGCTGTTTTATTTTTCAATGTCTGTAGTTCCCAAATGCTTTTTAAGGAGGTCTCCTATACAAAGCTTTGTAGCAGCCCAGCCTTCACCAATCTACTGCTGTTAAGATATGATAGATCACACTTGTTGGCATCCTTAGCATGGCTGGAATGTACTGGGTTCAGAAAGTTTGCATATGTCTGGCATAGGCATGTAAAAAGCTCCAGGCTCCTCCTTCACGTTGCTACAACAACAAGTGATGTATTTCCTCCTTTTGCTTTAGGATATAAACGTCACCTCTCTTTGACTGTCACTTATAATTGGTTCTTGTTCTTCTTCTTGTTCTTGTTCTTGTTCTTCTTCTTCTTCTTCTTCTTCTTCTTCTTCTTTTTCTTCTTCTTCTTCTTCTTCTTCTTCTCCTCCTCCTCCTCCTCTCTTTTTTGCTTGTTTATTCTCTACTGATCTCACTGGAAAATCAAAACCAGCCTTTGTTGCCTCTAAGTTCAGTGTCCATCAGCCAAAGGCATGGAAATACTAGCTATCCTATTGCTTCCACTACCACCTACCAAGCCATTAAATCTACCAAATTCCAGATAAAAAGGGCAAAAGGCTTCCCATTCAAGAGACATTTTAAAAAGGAGTGCAGACATGGCTGAACTGTTCTTTGAACCCAGTGGATCTTTCCAATCTGTCTCTTCACTTCCTCATCTCTTACTGTTTCTTCCCTCTGCTTGCTTTCTCTCTTATGCTTTTTTTCTCCATTATTAGGTTTGCTTCCTATGTCTTAATGTGTTTTTGCTTCTAATGCATGCTCCTGTTTTGTTTCCCGCGTTTTAAACTTTATTTCAGAATTTTAAAATTCACATCAGAAACACCCAATCATTGTTCCTTATAAAAATGTGCACTTGTTTTACAGTCATGCCTCCAGATTTTGTTCTGACTGTACAGTATTAGGGTTTCAGAGTGCGGGCAGGTGCTCATAACATAAAATGCATCTTGACAGCTGCCTTCCTGCCCAGAGAAAACAGGAAGTCAGGAAGAAGTATCCTCATGAAAGAGGCTCGTTGTCAGTTACAGGAAAACAGATTGTGGCAAAGCACTGGGTGAAAAATTGTGAAGGTACTTCTATACACAGATACACTGTAGTTCAGGCATGCCCAAACTTCAGCCCTCCTGATGTTTTGAACCACAACTCCCAGAATTCTAAGTTTAGATTGACAAAGGACTGTGCGAGTTGTGGTCCAAAACATCTGGAGTGTCAAAGTTTGGACATGCTTGATGTAGTTGCATTGTGCAATGTAAATCAAAGGTGGCAGAAGTGGTTAGATTAGAACTGCTGGATAGCTTATTGGTTTTAAGTCTCTGTTTGTGGAACCAGGGGTTGGGACGGAGTTCAGTTCCCCACTTTGCCTTGAGAGGGGCTGGAGTTGAGGATCCGTAGGGAGCCTTCCAACTCTGCAGTTCTAGGGTGATATTGTAGATGAACTAAATTCCCTTTCAACTCTATGATTCAAGTGTTCTCTTTTCATTCTGACTTTGTGCATGTAGGTTTTTGCTGGAGGGAGCATTACACCGGCTTGGAAGCATTTACACTGGCCACCTCCAGGGGCAAGCAAGGGAGAAGCTCCTTCTCTTAAGAAGGAGGTAAGCTGAAAATGACTTCTGCCCGTTTAGCACAGCAAAGACTGGAAATGTGATGACTGTGCTTTAGAAATCCATCTTGGAGATTAACTGGGGGCTGGGAAAAAGAATTAGCTAGGTAGGAACGAAGGCTTAGTTTTAAAAACCAAATGGAAAGAAAAGAGCCATTGACGAAATGATCTTTTGAATGGCGTGCTCCGTGTTTCTCTGCAGAAATGGCTGCGCGTGGGATATCTGGGCGTGTACCCGGGCACGCACGTACTGGAACTTATTCATTGACGAGCAACAGATCGGGATGGGCTTTGCTTCTATGCAAGAGAGGGAGAAAGAGCTCAATACAGTGGCTCGCCACTGAGTTTTCCACCGGTGTTCTCGCTTAGTTCGCCCTAGCAAAGCAGCCACCAATCCTGGTGGCACCTTGGCATGGAAAGGTTTTAATTTTGCGTGCACTTCCACGCCTTTTCCCGTCTTTTGCTCTGATCCCGAGCCTACCGCCGATTTGCGCCTGATCCTCCTCCTCCTCTTTCTCAGGGACCCCAAGGAGTGGATGGGAAGCCTCCACCGCTCATGTCCGCCTTGCAAGTGTCACAAGGCTCTTGGTGGCAGAGCGGGAGTCCCCTTCCCTGCCTCCAACCTCTTCTCTTCTCTTCTCTTCCTCTGCCTCTGGCAGGGCATTACCCTACCCCACCCCCTTCCGCAAAAACAAAGGCACTCCCCCTTCCCTTAACCGTCCACCTCGCCCCATCCCCCAGCCCGCATTTGCCCAGTTTCTGCCGTCTGTTGCAAGGTCCCTCGTCTCCCCAAGGCTCGGGAGGAGAAGGAAGAGGCAGCTGCCCGACTCCCCACCCCCCAACACACACACACACCGAGGGAGTGGAGCTCGCAAGACCCACAAGACGCCGCGATTGGACGGCGCTTCTCCCCCGAACCGCTTGGCGGGCAGAATAGCAACAGCTTGGCTTGGGCGGAGGGAGGGAGGAAGGGAGCTCGTGTGTGTGTGTGTGTGTGTGTCTGTGTGTGTGTCTGTGTGTGTCTGTGTGTGTGTGTGTGTGTGTGTGTGTGTGTGTGTGTGTGTGTGTGTGTGTGTGTGTGTGCGCGCGCGCGCGCGCACGGATAGGAGAGGGAGGGGGAGAAAGCCGCTCAGCCCGATCCCTTGGGGAGTTTCCCTCGAGATGTGTATCCTAACGAAGGCAGGCAAGGCACGTAACGCAGGCACGCCGCGCTGGATTTCAGGACCTCGGACAGAGGCAGGGGCGGGCGGCGTGGCACCACGTGATCGCCATCGCGGGGCAGGGGCTCTCCTTCCCTCGCTCCTCTTTTTTTACCCCCCCCCCCGCCATCGGCTAGCCAAGACCCATTGCTTCCCGCCCACCACCCATTAGCCCCCTTTTGCCCCGCAAAGCGGGTCCGTTTTTTGTCAGATGCCGCAAGGTTTTGGAGGCAACGGGCTGCCTCTGCGCTCCTCCGGGTTGATTCTCCTCTGAAGAATCCAGGAGCGCTAGATGCTACCCCGGCTCTCCCCCCCCCCACCCCCGATGGTGCTCCACTGGGAACAGTGGAGTCTAGCTCAACGCCGTCAACCTACCCCACCCCCCCCGCCCCACCCCCACCCCCGGCCGCGCCTTTTAACTCCCCAATAATCCCTTCCTTTCGCTACAAACCGCTCAACATGGCTTTCTCGCTAGGTCCCTTTGGACCTTCACGGTGTAATGATCTCCACTCTAAATAATTAACCAGAAACAACAGAGAAAGAGAGAGAGGTGGGCAGAGAGCGAGCGTGAGAGAAGACCACTTTGGGATTATAACCCCCCCCTCCCTCCAGCCACCGTTCTCTACAAATCAGACTGACAGATTGTTCTCTTGCTTGGACAGTCCCATTTATCTCTTGACAAATTGGCAAGAACTGCCTCCGGGTCCAGAAGCAGCCATTAACCACCAAGAAAGGAAAAGGAAGGCTAGGGTCCTTCTGCACCTTGCCTCCGGTGTGGTTCCCAACAGCTAGCAATGGATGGACATCTTTTGAACCGGAGACTTCTGGTCTCCTGGGACTAGAGCAGAGAAATAATTTTTCTCTGCTCTACATCTCCCACAGTTTCCTCAGGAACCCCACGGTGTCATCCATCAACCTTGAGGGCAGCAGGATAAGCCACGGTCCTATACAGCTTGGTCCTCCGGCAACTTGTTTCTGTTCCTTGCCTCTTCCCATTTGCTGCCCCAAGCATGTGATTGGCTCCATCTGGTTGTGGCTAGCCTTGATAGATAAAAATGCCCAGGGAATTCTCCCATCCAAGCTAAGATTTGCTTAGCGGTTGCGGAAGGGCTCCATCAGATTCATTCAGACCAGCACGGATGGGGCCATCACAAAAAGGCCCTGTTTGTTTTGTTTTTGTTTTTTTAGTGACTTCATTGGGTGCAGGAGCCCTTGCAGGAGGGCAAATGAATGCCTTCAAGTCCAGATTGGTGGATATGGGAAGACGTGCTCCTTCAGGGAAGCAGGCTGGACATCATTTCAGGTGCGGAATGTAATCAAGCCCAAGTGCTGCATTAATAAGCTGCCTAGATACCCTAAGCACATCTGATCTCGCCTGATTTCGGAAGCTAAGCAGGCTCGGTTCTGGTTAGTACTTGGATGGGAGACCACCAGGGAATACCAGGTGCTGTAGGTGCCTGGAGTAGGAACTGGCAAAGCACTCCAGTATTCCTGCCAAGAAAACTCCATGGACATGGAGTCAGAGAACAGGGCAGGAAGGAGTCCAGTGCATGCCACCCTGCCCCAAGTGAAAGGTGTCACTGAGCACAGCCAGAGTTCTCTCCAGCTTAATGCAGACAGTACATAATATAGTAGATCTAAAATATGTTTGAAATGTGGACAGAACATATGGACAGCATTTTTAAAAGACAAAGAAAAGAAAATGGGAAGTGTCATTTGTTCACTCGAGACTGAAAGAGAACGTTTAAGGTTTAAGGTGGGTGTTATCAATATAAACAGCATCCTTTGCTTTTTAACACACCATGTTGAAAATGAACTCAATACGACCGTTTTAAGAAGTGTCATGAAGGGTTCTTCTGACTTATATTACTACTGCTACTCATCATCATCATCATCATCATCATCATCATAGCACGTCAGAGCTATGGATCATTGAGTGCAGCCCCTGCTGAGCACAACTCCTGTTGTACATGGCATGGTACGCAATCAGCACGTCTGAATAGCTGTGACCAGAGGCACCCCAAGGTCTGAGCAAGGAAGAGGAAAAGCTTCCCTCTTTTTTGGAGAGGGTAGAGTCCCATGCCCATGGGCTACTAGAGGGTGTGACATGTTTTTATATCAGGTTGTGGTTTGGCAAAGGATTGGAAAAGAAGAAGGGCTGTATACAGAAAGGAAGACACAAGGAATATACAAACAATCTGGTGTGTCTGCGTGTGTTTGTGCATGCGGTTAAACAGCTCTCCTTTTTGTGTGCACACTTCTCTTCAATGTTGTTCACTCACAGTCTTCTTTTGCACCCTCCATTATAAGCTTGTAGGTCTGTCACCCACCCGCCACACTGACTGCCTCTACTGCCCATCCGTCCCTCACTCCTCGGCAGCTCACAGATGGAATTGCCACAGCTTAGGTGGTACTTTACAGTCCAAATCCTTGAGATATTGTTTGAGATCAGGATTTAACACCCCTCCGCTGCTGAACTGAAAAAAGGATGCACAGAACGGGTGGTGGGGAGGGGTATTATAGAGATGTGTCTGATCTATTAAACAATAAACAATCTGGAAGAAACCTGATGCAGCCTTCAAAGCTGTAACTAACCAAGTTTTAAGTTGGGTCTGTGTCTCCATGGGAGACCACCTGGGAATTCATATTGCTCAGGCCTGGCTCTGCCACTAGGCAGACTGAGGCAGACACCTCAAAAGCAAATGGTAGTGACTGAGACAAATTGTTGCTGAACAGTGCCACGTGTGGCAACAGCCCACCTAGTTGGCTTCAGATGTGGGGGATAACACTGTCTGTTTCTGAGTTTACAAAAGTAAATCAGATTCAAGGACATTGCACAGTGGTTATACTGCAGTACAGCAACCAAAACTGTGCTCACAATCTGACTTCAATCCCAGGTAGCGGGCTTAAGGTTCACTCAGCCTTCCATCCTTCTGAGCTTGGTACAGTATATTGAGTCTCCAGCTCAATGGAGGATGGGCCCAAAGTGTAATGAAATTGTAAACCACCTAGAGAGTGAGTGCTTTAAGCACTATGGGGTGGTATCTTAATTAATTAATTAAGATATAACCAGCACATCTTTTTTTAAGGAGAAAGGAGGGGTGAAAAGATTTTCAACCAGTCAATCAATGGATAACAGTTACTGTTTCTGATTTTATATATCCTAGAATCCTGAAGCAGTAGCTAAGAGATTCTGAGATTTGTGGTTCAGGGAGACAGTTTTTCTAACCTCCAGCAATTTAGCTACCAGTCTAGTCAGCTCCGGTCCATGCAATGAGGAGAGGCGCCATTTTGTCTTACTCCTCAGCCAACAAAATGCCTTTGCTTGATGATGGCTGTCATCTTAAAAGCCCTGTTCTGAAAGAGGATGCCTGAAATAACAGTCGCTTTCCAGCAGGAAGACTGAACACCCAAAGGAATGGGGCTGATGAACTAGCATTCCTGAAAGTGTGGAATTTCAAAGAAGGGAATGGAGAGTCAGTGGTTTCCTTCTAACCACCCAATTGTCTGTAACTCAGCCACCAAGCGCCTCCGTGTGTCTCTTAATGTTGATGAAATGTTAGTTTCAGAAGCACATAGGTGGAAGAAAGGGCATAGCTGCCCACAAGCTTCTGCTGGAGGATAATACACACTTTAAATAAATAATAACTTCCTTAAGTTACCACTTAAGGCCTTCATTATTTATGCATTATGTTAATATCTCACTTTCCCTCCACACTAAAATAAAAATAAACATATAGCGAGTTTTGCTCAGTCTGTCTCCCGTCTAGGAAATAATTATTGGACCTTGCTTGGCTTGATGGAAGAGCGTGTTTTCAGACAATACTCCAAGACCATGGCTTGGATTACAACTCCCAGAATCCCCTATGCTGGCCAGTGGATTATGGAAGCTGTCTTTTTTTATTATTTTTTATTTTTTTGCAGTGGGGAAGGTTAACTTTCTAAAGCTTTATACCAAGCAACTTGCCTTCTCGTGGTGGGTAGGTGGAATAGTAATTGAAAATATTGTGGGGTTTTGTTTTGTTTTTGGACAACAGTTCCCAGAATTCCCGTGAATTGTAGATCTGGTAGCACTTTTCAAATACTTGAAAGGTGGTGGTACAAAGGAAGGACAGGATCTGTCCTCAGTCATTCCAGAGTGGCAGAACATGTCATAATGGGCACAAGCGACGGGAACCATTGAAGCTGAATATCTGGGGGGACTTCTTCACTGTTAGAGCAGTATGTCGATAGAACCAACTTCCTTGGGAGGTGGTGAGCACTCCAGCACTGGAGGCATTGGAGACATGAGATCATCTGGCATCCAACTCAGGCATGCTGAATGGCTCTGAGCTTGCTCACAGGAGGTAGCCAGAAAAGGGGGAAGATTTGCATTTTTCTAGAAGCTACCTAATTCATTTGTCCTGCAGGATATCTGAGAGCAGGTCAGGAATGGAAAATGTCCCATTAACCTTACAAAAGATGTGCCACTGTTTTAGAACTGGTGGGCACATCCATTCAAACCAGATGCCTACGTTTTTGGCTTCTGCTTGGGGTGTGCATCATTTTATATATATACACAGTGGTGCCTTGTATAAAGGAATTAATTCATTCCCAATAAATTATGTTAAGCAAATTTTCCTTTATACAAATTTCCCATTGTAATGCATTGAAAACAGAGTAATCCCTAATCACCGCCATTTTTATGTTGTACAGATTCACCCCATAGGCGATTCTGTTAAGCAAATTTCCCCGATCTCTGGAATTGTTTATGTTGTACAGATTTTATGTCATACAAGGGTCCAGTGTGGATTGTTACGCTGCATGTCCGAGCTTTTAAATTTACCATCCCTCCCTCTGCTACTGGGAGAACCAGTGGTTGTGTGGGCTGATAGATGATGAAAACTGTTCTCCAGTTAAGCAATTTCCCCAGCCTTTGGATTCAATGGTTAATCCAAATCTCTTATGCTCTCTCTCTTTCGCCACGTCATCTCTGCAAACTGCATCACATCAGGGCTCCGTTAAATTATGGCCACGCGTGATGCAGGCTGTGGGCCAAATGTTCCCTGTGGAAGCCTTTCGTATCTCCACCTCATAACTCCGGCCTGTCTCCTACATACTTCCAGTTAAGAAACCGGACTTCTTTCCTGAGAAGAAGGAAGGGATTGTGCACATGCCTAAGCCCTCACTTCTCCCTGTCTGGAATTGTGCTCCTTTCTGCCCTTACTACACAGTGTTCCAGGAATATATCTTCAGACCTGGGAAAAGATAGGTGCTCCGAAAAAAGAAGAGTTGTTGGGAAAGTGGCAGAGATTTTAAAAGAGCAAGCAATTCAAAAAGCAAAAGAAATTTGGGAACCAGTATATGACTGGATCAAAGAAAAACCTGAAAATCCACTTTGAAATGTCATAGCAGGATAAGATGTAAGGTGTCCGTAGAAAGAGCAACAATCACAGTAAAAACAGTAAAAACATTAGGGTAGAAGGTATAACCATTGTAAAGTAATAGTAATAGTCATAGTCATAGTCATAGTAATAGTAATAGTATGGATGTACTATTGTTTGGTGGCTCAGTGGACTAAGGCTCTGAAAACTGTTGACTGCAAAGTCAGCAACTCGGTGGTTCGAATCCCGGGTGCCACGCAGCAGAGCGAGCTCCCGCTGATAACCCCAGCTCCTGCCAACCTAGCAGTTCAAAAGCATGTAAATGCAAGAACTGTAGATAAATAGGTACTGCTGCAAAAAGTGGGAAGGTAAAATAGTGTTTCCTTGCAGCCATGCCGACCACGTGGCCATGGACTTGCACAACACTGGCTCTTCTTCGGCTTGAATACGGAGATGAGCACCACCACCCCTAGAGTTGGACACAACAAGCACGTGTGCATGCAGGGGGCACCTCTACCTTTACATTTTTACTACTGTGTCAGCCCTCTCCTTAACCCTATTTCCCCTTACTATTGCCCCACCCTGACTAAATCTTTAAACCTTGTGTTGTTGTTGAAACTTTTTATAAGGCTTAGGGTGAGGTTTATGCATCTTCCTCCTTGTGTCTCCCCTGAGGCCTGGACTTCTGACAGAATGAAGTAGGGACATTTTGCGGCTGTTGGCAGAGTATCTTGTATCACTGAAACCAGCAAGTGGAAATGCTGCTGTCCCAGATGTCATTACTAAACATCACCCGCAAGTAGAGAATTAGTGTACTCTGCCTCCTCCTTGATGTGCTTCTTTTCCTGTTGCAGGGAAGGCTATATAGGGGTATATATTTTACACATCAAACACATTCATTAAATGCATTCCAACTTTGGGCTGCACACACCTACTATCCCTGGAGCCTGAAAGTTGTACTTGTTCTGACACAGGTCCCACCTCTTAAATTAGGAAAGCCCCCTTTCTGCCCTCTAGTAGCATTCTTAAAATCAGGTGTAGGAGACAAGCAAGGGGTGCTGTGGGTCTCTCAGACATGTTCCTCAATGAACCTCTAGAGCAGGGCGGGGCCACAACTCCAACGGTCCTTTCTTATTGGCAGTATAGGCTGGAAATTCTGGGATTTGCAGTCCAAAACATCTGGAAGGCTGAAGGTTCCCGATCCCTGCTCTATTGGGACACAGAGCGAAAACACCATGCGGGGGTGGGAAATCGTATATCAAACTCATTGGCTTAATCTGCCTCGTGTGATTGTTAATCTGCCTACGTTTACAGAATCTGAACATTTGAAAGGAAAGGAAACCACAAATCCAGATATCTAGATTCCCTGTTGATGGAGCCGTTTGTCCTGAAATCACCCTTGGTTTTCTCTTGGGTTTTTATCTCCTCCTCACTCTACCCCTTCCTCCTGTTTCCTGGATGAATGCGCCGTGACACCCCTTCCGTCAGAGGTTCCAGCCACGGCTTCCAAACCTCAGGGCTGTTCTCCAACGTGTCTCCAGATTTCTTGTCGGTTTAACCTCCATTCCTGTTGCCCAGGGTGCTCAACCGTTTGTCACGACTCTGTCATTTGGGGGAAAAGGCAAGGGGAACGAAATAGCCTCGGAAGGAAATGGGGATAGGGTAGGATAGGATAGGCTGGCTGGTTGGGGACAATGGGAGTTAGAATCCAATATAGTGGACCCTCGTATAACAAACGGTTTGTATAACATAAAATCTGTACAGCATAAAAACTCCGGAGATAGGGGAAATTTGCTTTACAGAATCGCCTATGCGGTGAATCTGTACAACATAAAAATGGTCGTGATTAGGGATTACTCTGTTTTCAATACATTTTATGGGAAATTTGTATAAAGGAAAATTTGCTTAACAGAATTTCATTTGGAACGAATTAATTTCTTTATACAAGGTACCACTTTGTATACCCAAAAGCCACTGGAAAAGGGTAGGTAGGGTGTATGCATATGTCATGTGTGCGCACACGTGAGTGTGTGTTATAGGGAGGAGATAGTAAATCTTTTGTTGGGTAGGGTGGAGGATTCCCCTACCCAACAAAAGATGGGTCGGTCATGGGTCCCCACCCATCCTGCCCATCTTTGAACTTCTCTCAAGCCGAATTTAGCTGTTGGTTGAAAGAAGCTCTGTGTCCTTCACCCATTGCCGTGCGACGAAGCAGGGTCAGAAAGTAGACTACACCAGATCCTGGCTGAAGATAAGCAGGTACCGCAGTTAGAGGAGGGAAACTACAGCACCTCTTTTGGTTCCTTTCTAGAAATGAGAGCTGGTTGGATAGCTCAGTAGTTTGGAGAAGTTAGGAGTTTGATTTCCTGCTGTACCTCCTGGGACTAGAGCCAGCCTGGGTGGCCTTGGGAAAAGCTGTGCAGATGGGTGGCCATCTGTCGAGAGTCCTGTGATGGGGGTTCCAAATTGACTTTGGCGGCCTGTGATGATGATGATGATGATGATGATGAGGAGGAGGAGGAGGAGGAGGAGGAGGAGGAGGAGGAGAGGGGGAGGTGAATGTGAAAAAAATGCTCGGGGAAATATAGATTTTCAATAATTTGACCTAATTTCAACATGCATTTATCTTTTATAGCTCCTCTCATCAAGGGATGTGGCATCATACTGGGCTTTTCAGAGAACTTGGTTCCAAGCAGAACATTGAGCCACGTTGTTTTGTTGAAGCTGAGCCTCTGAAGTTTCTTAGTCCTTCCTGAGTAAATCCGCAGTCCTTGCAGTTGAGGGAGTGGTGGTTGAGGGCAGATGGATTTTACAAGAAAAATGAATTAACCTCCTGATAGTATCAAGTCTGTGGACTGGCTTTCTCTTGAACGAGCAATTAAGATCTATTAGCTTTGCAGAAGACCTGTCCTTTACCTGCCCTTTATGGAGAAGAAAACAGATGGAAATGGTCTGTTGATGTAAATCAAAAGCAGTTCCCACTCTTAGGTCCCCAGATGTTCTTGGACTACAGTTCCTTGAAATCCTGGCCAGCAGAGGTAGAAGTGAAGGCTTCTGGGAGTTTTAGGCCAAGAACGTTTGGGAAATCCAAGGCTGGGAACCACTGATATAGATCAATCCATTTTAGGCTCTTTGTGGGGAGGAGGCTGTGGTGGTTGCCATGGTGACAGAGTGACCATGAGATGTATTATTTTAAGGAGTTTGTGGGGTGCGTGTGTGTCTGTGTGTGTGTGTGTGAGAGAGAGAGAGAGAGGTACATTTCTTTCAATCCTATATGTAATATGCCTCACATACATATGATTAGGTTGGGAACATGATTAAATATGTAATCCCAAAAGACGCCCAGCTTGATAATAACAGCATTGATTGCAGCTAAGTCCCTTCCTGTTTAACTCCCTCAACCTCCACTCTCTGCTCCGGGGAACATAACTGAGAGCTTTATTCAACAGCTTTGCCTCTCCCCCTGTCTAATCCACTCACTTCCATCTTGGAAACGTGCTCTCACTCCTTGCCACCTTCTCCGCCATCTTCCACCTTCCGGCTTTCTTCTGCTCTAGAGCTCTGTTTTCCCAGCTCTACCAAAAAAAAAACCCACCCCATGATGGTCGCATTCCCAATTACCTGGGAATAAATTCTGTTCAAACTAACAGGCTTTCCTGCTGAGTAAAGGTGTACTGTACAGGATTGCCCTGTCAGTCCTTACTTACGCACTTAATTTTTGTAATGAAAAATATGTTGGGACTCAAATTGTCCTGGAAATTACACCAGCCCAGCTCAAGAGCTTTTGCTGCCCAATGTGCGGTGACAAATGATACCTTCCACCAAGCCCTCCACAGCAGGATACGTTGCACACAAGGCCAGGCAGCGCAGGCAGAAAACTCCACGAAAGTTTTCCCTACCAATGTCAGTTTCAACAACAACAACGACACCTGCAGCATCACTCACAAATTAAGCAGCTGATCCTTCACTCTCTGTTTGCTTTTGACAGATTGCGCACGACAGCTCATCGTGTTACAGTAAATCTTGAGTCTTAAAAGTGCTGTGCGGCTCCTTGCTATTTGGCTCCCCTTCCCAAAATTTGCAGCCCTAGAGAGCTGTCTGCATGAGTGTTCAGCTGCAGTAATGAACTGGATGAGGATGAACAAAGTGAAATTAAACCCAGACAAGACAGAGGTGCTGCTGATCATTCGAAAGGGAGAACAAGGGATAGGGATGCAACCTGTACTGGATGGGGTCACCCTCCAATTGAAAAAAGAGGTGTGCAGCTTGGGGGTGCTCCTGGATTCATCCTGGAGCCTAGATGCCCAGGTCACAGCTGTGGCCAGGAGCGCATTTGCACAATTCAAGCTAGTACGCAAGTTACACCCATTTCTTGAGAAACCAGCTCTGGCCACGGTGACACATGCCCTAGTGATGTCCCGTAATGCACTCTAAGCAGGACTTCTGATGAAAAGTCTCAGGAAACTTCAACGGATCCAAAATGCAGCAGCCAGATTGCTGACTGGGGCAGGATACAGAGATCATTACAACCCTATTAAAGCAGCTCCACTGGCTACCAATCAGCTATCACGCACAATTCAAAGTGCTGCTGAACTTAACCTACAAAACAAAATGTTGCCTTCTAATGCTGTAAGACAACCCTCAATTCCCTGTTCTCAATCTGAATATGTCTTAACTGTAATGGACTGTATCTTGTCCCTCCTTACTGTAAGCCAACTTGGGTCCTTTTCCAAGGAGAAAGGCAGGGTAAAAATACCCAAAAGTAAAAATAAACTAAAATAAAATAAACTTTGACCCTGCTGGCCATTCCTTCTAAACCCCACTCGGCCTTGAAGTTCAGAGGGTGTTTTCGGCACCATCTCTTTCTCTCCTCCCCGGACTCCCTTGCAGGATGGTTGCGGATAAAGCAGGCAGGAAGAGGAGTGGTGTGTGTGTGTGGGGGGGGCTCCCGTTACAGTGCCTTGAGCTTCTTGAAGAAAAGGCAGAACATAAAAGGAACAAAACCAAAGTGACCTTGTTGCCTTGTTGTGCTTACATGTCATCAGGTCATCTCCAACTTGTGGCGACCATATGGATGAGCCATCTGCAGGCTCTCTGGTGCTCAAGTCAATACCCCTGCTCAGCTCTTGTAAACTCACACCTGTGATGATGAGAAATTACTCTGCATATGCTCAGAGAGTCTCTCTTGCAGTCCAAGCTTTAGGATTAAGCAGTGAAAGCAGTCTTTTGTGGAGCTCGAGTTCCCAGTCGAAACACTTAGTGGTGTTTAAAAAATCCTGAAAAGCTTGCTTGTATTTAAGCCCCACTGAAGCTACTAAACCCTGCCCATCATCTGGGGGGAATTTGGAGCAGTTGGACTCCTCTCTCTATCCTCACCTGCTCTCTCTCCTTTGCAAGGCTCCAGACCTCTTGAAGTCAGTCGCAGGGGCTGCCCTGTCAGATCTCACATGAAGCTCTAACCATTGCAGGGACAGCCAACCAGCGCAGAGAGAGAGAGAGAGAGAGAGAGAGAGATCCGTGAACAAACAGAGCACAACCCAGCTTCGAGGAGAGCAAGGAGAGCAGGGAAGGGAGGGATGTGAGAGTCATGTGGCAGAGATTCTGTTTCATGCACACACACACACACACACACACACACACACACACACACACACACAC
>JAHTLZ010000127.1:5892217-5905363 GCA_023846285.1 Phrynocephalus versicolor | reverse complement strand
ACACACACACACACACACACACACACACACACACACACACACACACAGAGAGAGAGAGAGAGAGAGAGAGTCAATGCCTGGATAAGGATTGGGATGGCTGGCTTGATGACGTAGGAGGATCCATACAACCGCTCTCCCCATCTCCTTAGGAAAACCATGGCAACCAACGCAAGCCTAAGATCAGAGCCGACAGCAAAGGGAAAGAACCCACACGTACACAGACACACACATACAGAGAGAGAGAGAGAGAGGGGGGTTGACAACTTCCATGTTTTGCCCTGGCATGCCTTTCTGCTTCCCTCCTGGCAATGCTAGGACAGGCATGCCTTCCTTAACACACAAAAAGGAAGCAGGTGGGGGGAACTCAGAGCTGCCACAAATCCTGCTGTACGCTTGTTTACAACAAGCATTTCAATAAGGCCAGTGCTTTAGGGTCAGGTGGCTGATTGTTATTGTTGTTATTTTTTTTAAGGACAGGTCATGGGCAGAGGGCTCAACATTTCCATTTAAGAAACAAGGAAAGCAGATTAGGTGACTTGCCCAAGCCTGCCCAGTAAGTCCATGGAAGGAAGAAGACTCTGAATTTAGCAGGGGCTTCGGCTTGCCTTTCCCTGCAACTAGCACACTTTTCCCCATAAAACCATAAAAATACACAGCTCTAACTCGGTCTCCTCACCATTTCTACTACAGTAATTAACTCTCCCTCCTCTTCTCCCCCCTCCTCCTCCCTCCCCTCCCCCATCCATACCCCCAACTCTATATGCTATAGCCAATAGCTATATAGACTACAGCCTATCAATGTCTGGTATGAAATATATATCTCATATTGTACAGTATCTCACACCTCATTCTGCTGCTATATATGTCTGAAGAAGTGCACATGTGCACGAAACGTCACATTAAAATATGAAAGTTAGTCTTTAAGGTGCCACACGTTTGTGTCTTTTGTTTTGTTTTGTTTTGTTTTTCTTTGGTTTTTGCCTGAAAATTTTCCCTTGCTAGGCAGAGTTTTCTCTGCTTAATTTTTTTTTGCTTGCCCTGATGGTGGCCATTCTTAGTGTAGGATCATTATTATTTCCTTGTCCTATTGTTTCTCCCTCTTGCGCTTCTCGGCCACTTCCACCTTTAACAACCACACTCCCAATGGGATTCCATGTGTGTGTCCTGTCCCCTCACCCCAGCCTGAGGATGCAAGGGGAGGGGAAAAGCTTCACCTGTTGAGTTTCCAAAGGCAGGTTAATGCCTCCAAAAGCTTTTCCAGAAGCAAAGAGGTGACCAACAAAATCACCCCTTGGAAATGATGCCATACTGCCATCGCCTCTTAACACTCTTCCCCTCTGGGTTGATTGTGTAGCTCACAATCATTCTAACGGCGTGTTCCGGATTAATCCTGGAGAACCCCAATTGAGACTAATCCCAGTTAATCATCCTTTGGTAGTATATGGATTGTGGCTTATTAAACATCCTCCCTCCTTTTTTGCCACTACATCATGAGAGCAATGTGGAAGGGAATATTACGTATTTAATGCAGGGCTAAGGAGGATGCAGCCCTTTGAAATATTGTTGGACTACAGCTCCCATAATCCCTTACGATTGGCCAGGGCTGATGGAATACTGGAGCCCAGTAACATTTAGGTAACTATGGGCTTGCCACATCCAGTGTAATCTCTAGAGATAGAAATACCAGGTGTTTGGAGGATGCAACTGCCATGGGGAATTGTCAGAAGTGGATCTGGGTTCGATCTTCTCAATGCCCCAGGGCTCCCAGGAGAGGCCGCTACCTGCTGGAAATGATAGCTTCTCACTTGGATTTTACCTTACTGGGTTCTGGTTGCAACCATTAAAATGAGAAAGAGACACATGCACCTAGGATGAAAATGTTTTCCCTGCCTAAAGGATGGCCAAAAACAAGTAAGCAAGCAAAAAAAAAAAAAAAAAAAACCACAAAACCCAATTCTTTTGTAGCACAGAAGAATGCCCTCTGTACATGCTCAGAGGCACTCTTGGAATTGCATCCCTTGTTTACAACCCCAAGCCCTGGCATTCAGAAGAGGCAGGAGATAGGCTGGTCACTGACAGCCTAGGACAAGTGAGGCTTTCTAGCTGTTTGCACTGTGTACCTCGGTGAGAGGCAGCAGCTTGCTGGGGCCTTAAATTATTGATAGGTCATACCTGCAACTCCCAGCCGCTCCAGCAACTTAGAAAGACCAATCCCAAACGAACAGGCCTTGCTTCCTTTCTGCCAGGGGCGCAGCTGAGCCAACAGTGCTTTTCCGCCACTCTCCACCCACCCTTTTGTAATGACCTCCCGGCAGGAGTGTAATTGTATTATTCCTGCTTCTCTTCCTTGAATCGCGGCTGGTTTTCTCGACACTGCCCTTCGGCTGCCTGTTGTTGTTCCTGTTCCTTGCTGTTGTCCCTTCCCACTTCCAGGGACTCTAACGAGTGCTTCACCATCACCACCGAATTTCCATAGCGAGCCAGGATTTTAACTCGGATCTCCCGCATCCCAGTCTGATTCTTTGTCCACTGTCCCACACTGGCTGTCCTTTATCTGTCGGCCACGTTTATGCCCCACCTCCCCTTCAGTGAGATCAAACAGTGCACGTGGCCTTCCTCCTTCCACGTTTGCCTTCACAACAGTCCTAGGAGGTAGGCGAGGCCCAGAGGCTATAATCAGCCCAAAGTCATCTCATGAGTTTCGTAGCTGTGCGGGACTTTTGAACCCAGGTCTCCCGAGTCATAGCCCTACACTCTATAACAGTGGTGGCAAACCTTCGGCACCCCAGATGTTTTGGACCACAACTCCCACAGTCCTTTGTCATTGGCAATCTAGGCTTGGGATTCTGTGAGTTGTGGTCCAAAACATCTGGAGTGCCGAAGGTTCGCCACCACTGCTCTGTAAGCACACCCTCTCGCACTGCTTTTTCATTTCCCATCCCACCTCCTGTGTAGGAATAGAAAAGAGCCCATTTTGCTTTCATACACACCCACACCCACACACCCACACCCACACCCCACACACACCAGGAGAACCAGATATCCTGAAGGCAGCTTGAGTCTTTCCTGAGCCAAGTACAGGCAGCCTCTTGGCCTTAGGTGGAGTCCACCGATTCCTTTTCAGAATTTAAAGAGGTGGCAGGTCAGAGAGGCAACCCCAGGTTGTGGGGAGCATCCAATTACTCGTGCCCTATTGAACTGCACCGAGGCCGTTTGCCAGGTTTCTCTGGAAGGCCAACCTGAAGAAATTTCCAAACAGCCTGTCCTTAGGTGGGAGGGGAAAAAATTAATAATCACAAATGTACTTTCAGCTGGCAGTTATAATTCCCACGACCCGCTGTATTTAACACTCCCAGTCTTCATCTGATCCCACCTGGGGTTCTTGCCAGTCTCCACCTGCACAGGCTGGGGAAAATATTCACAATGATCCTCCATCTTTCCCCATCTGGTCTCTCCAGATGTGTCGGCAACTTGCTAGCCAGGTGTCCCCTCCCCTGTAGTGCCAGGCGACAATCTCCATCCTTCCAGTCCCACTGCTGGGGTCCTTGGCGAATGTCGTTTTAGGTTGGAAAAGGCTACTCAGTTTTTCTTCTAACATAAGGGAAAGAAAACATCACCTGTCTCCTGGCAAGGATTCCTGCCTTAAAAATCTCTGTCTGCCTGTCTTCCTCCCTCCCTTTCTCCTCCCCATCCTTGACTGGTGGAGAGGATAGAAAATATACATACGCACACACATATATACATATATAAGTATATAACGCACTGAAAGCACAGGATCTTGGCAGCGGGGGTGGGGGTGGAGAGCCAACCCTGCCTCTCTGGGCACAATGCTTTCTGAACCGGACCCGCGGTCTCAAAGGGGCGCGTCTTACCGATTTTGCTTCCACCGAACAAGAAGAGGCTGGCAGTATTGTTGCCCGATCAACAGGAAGACGGGAATCGCAGGTGGGAATTCAGAAGAGGAGGTTCGAGAGATGCGCGCGCACACACACACACACACAGAGACAGACAGAGGGACAAGGAGCGAAGGCGCGGCCGGATCCTTGGGAGGTGGGCAGCAGCCAGGGGTGGGTGGGTGTTTGGTTCGCCTCCCGTTTCGTCCGGGGAGCTGTCCACGCTCGGTGGTGCTGAAGCGGTGGCTGGTCGAGGGGTGGGGCAGAGAAGGGAGAGGTGGGGTTAGCAGTGGGAGGAAAGGAAGAGAAGGAGAGGGGAGAGAGAGAGAGAGTTAGGGGGGGATGGGGCGGAGCACAGTTCCGCCCGTTCAAAATGCAACGAGCTCCACTCTCAATTCGCACCAGCTTTTGTGTGGTTGTGATTTTCTGGGTGGAAAGCCGGGAAACCTTCCTGATAAAGGAAGTATATGAGCCATGGCAACTGGTAGCCCTTGGGTTCGTGAGGTGGAAAGGGCAGCGGCCAACAAAGGGTGGAGCCACGAGAAAACTAGGGTTAAAATGGGTACACGGGCAAGTAAGGAAACGTTCACACGTTCTCTCTCTCCCTCTCCCTCTGTCTCTTCCTCCCTCCCTCCCTCCCTCCCTCTCTCTCTGTGGCACACCCCCTCCTATACAGCTGCCAGGTCTTAAGCCGCTGGTTGAGCCTCGCTCCGTCCATTCATCCCACAGCTCAGCGGAGGAGCAGAAAAATACACCTTGTGCCTCGGATTAGAAATGTTCCTTCTTGAAGCTCCATCCTTCTGTGCTTGGCTTCAAAGCTGGGCAATTAATTTATTCGCTCACATTTATCTTGCTCCCCTCCCCTCCCCTCCCCCCTCCACTCGCACACTCACACCAACTGTTCTGTGCCCGGAAATCCAGCAGGCTGGGACTCCAGTGGGGCCAGGCTCCTCCATCCCTCTTGTAAGGGGACAGAAGTGAATGGGTTGGCAAGGTGTGTGTGTGTGTGTGTGTGTGTGTGTGTGTGTGTGTGTGTGAGTGAGTGAGTTTGGGGCTCAAGCTGGTCCATCAAGGGGCATGGGGGGTCCCAATGGACCCCCTTACAATTGACGTGTAATTTAAAGATTAAGAAAGGAGAGTTAAAAGATATATTTTTATGATTTATGGGGTAGATTTATTGAATATGTGCTTGTAAGAAATAAGGGTAAAGTTCCAGTGCAACAATCAATTCAGTTCTGGAAGGGAGGATAATAAGGGACAATACGGTTTAAGAGGTCCGTTAGTGGAGGGGAGTGTTGTTATTTATTTATTTATTTATTTATTTATTTATTTATTTATTTATTTATTTACAGAATTAGTTTTGTTGGTTTTATTTCAGTCTTTTTATATATGTTTTGTATTTGTATTTTGTATTGTGTGGATCCTTTTTCCAAGGAGAAAGGTGGGGGTAAAAATTCTCTAAAATAAATAAAATAAATAATATAAAAATTAAATTAAAAATCATAAAAATGCCCCCCCCCCCTTCTGTGCTACAGAAGATACTTGGGGGGGAGGGGTTCAGTGGGAAGGACAAGACAACATCCAAGCTGTTTGGATGAGCAGCAAAACGTTTCAATCTCTCAAGAAAAGAATTTCTTTTCTTGAAAAGAAAATCAAAGAAAAACAAAACAAAAGACACAAACATGTGGCACCTTAAAGACTAACTTTCATATTTTAATGTAACGTTTCATGCATATGTGCACTTCTTCAGACATATATAGCAGCAGAATGAGGTGTGAGATATAATATGAGATGAGATATACATTTCATACCAGATATTCATTGTCTGTAGCCTAGATATCATTGGCTGTAGCATATAGAGTTGGGGGGTGGATAGGGGAGGGGAGGGAGGAGGAGGAGGGAGAAGAGGAATGTGCAGGAAACTTTACATTAGTCTTTAAGGTGCCACATGCTTTGTGTCTTTTGTTTTATTTTGTTTTGTTTTTCTTTGATTTTTGCCTGAAATTCTTGAAAAGACTAACAGGGGGCTACCCTCTCTGAAACTTCGAGAAAAGAAGTCCAGTTGCCATGACTCAACTCTTCCAGAGATAAGCTCCTGAAGTCCAGAGTTCCCGGATGGCACCGCTGGCTGCGGAGTGCGTTGATGGGAAAGCGTCCCTGGCCCTTTGCGGGTCATGTGAGGAAGAGAGGGATTTTGTTGTGTATTTGTTGCGACGCTTGATTCTCTGCCTGGCGACCACTTCAAGTTGCTGAAGTGTGGCTAGTACCTTGGGACAAGGGCTCTCTTTCTTCTTTCTCCGTGGCTTGCTTGGATGGGGGGTGGGGGGTGGAGGAGGGAGGATTCCAGTAACCGCCTGGGAAGCCGCTTGCAGGCTTGCACACTGGTTTGTCACAGTTTGGCACGGTCTTCTAAAGATATTTGCTCAGAGGCCGATTTTGGAGTCAGTCTCCCTGCCCTCGATCAAAGGCGCTGTATTTGCTTTCTATGTTTTTTTTTTCTTTTCTTTTCCAAAAACTGCAGGGCGACAGTTATTATTACAGATGCAGTAACAGAAACCACCAGAGGATGGTCCCGTGACTGCTTCTATCTATTCCGCCGTGTGCTGGTTTCTAACTGGTGGAGCTGGAGCCGAGAAGATGCGTCTTGTGTGTGGCGCCTCAGATAAAAAGGGGAGGGAGTAGGAACGGATATGAATGAACGTGAGGAAGGATACGTGCACGCGCGCGCGCGCGCGCCAGAGCCTGGCGAGGGGAGCGTGCCTATGGAGACGCTGGGTCAAAACTCCCATCATCCTCAAACACGACCCATTCTCGGCGGTGCTGATGGGAATCGCGATTTAACCATCGCTGGTGCCTGATACTGCGGGTCCTGGGAAGAGGTGTGTGCGTGTGTGGGGTGGGTGGGTAGACAACTCCAGCTCCCCTCCCTCTCCGCAGAGGTGCTGAGGCTCAACAAAGCGTGATGGGACTTGTAGTGCGACACATCTGGAAGGGAACTTCGTATTTGGTTTGTTATGATGGGGAGTGGGGGTTTAGTTTGGGCTGTTGTATTTTGTTGTTTGTTGTAAACCGCCCAGAGTTCCTGTAGGAAAATCGGGCGGTTAACAAGTACAAATATAAATATAAATATAAATATAAATAAATAATATAAACTGGGAAAGACTGATGCGTGCCCCGCTGAGGGTGAAGGAGGCAAAGGAAGCCCAGAAGGAGCCTTTCCTGGGCCGGAGTTGGAAGCGGATGGTGGATGATGGGACAGAGGGAAGGATGCGCCGCGTATGTTTTGGAAGACGGAGAGGCGAAGCAAGAGGGGCGGGTCGGCCATGTGCAGCAGAGCACGGGAGTGTGAGCAAGGTGGGCGGATGTGCACGTGAACGAGATGCGAATCACGGAGGCACAGGACTGCCCTCCTGTGGAAGAAGGGAGTCCTGCAACAAGTCATGGCGGGATTAAAGCACCATCCTCTGGCGTGGCTGCCACAGCTGCCACCAACTTCCTCATTCATTGTAAATGTAAGGCTCAGGTGGTTCACAGCGCCACACACAAGAAGACTGGCTCATCCTCTAAGCTAGTGGGTGGATTGGGGGGATTGGACAGATTTCTGGAGGAAAAGTCCATTGCAAGTTACAAGCCATGATGAGGATCTGAGTTGTCTCCAGGCTTAAAAGGAGAGTACCTCAAAATGCTAGATACTGAAAGTGGTATCAGGAGACAGGTATCTAGTTGTCCCATGTGCTCTCTGAAGCATCTGGTGGGGCCCCTGTAAGATACAGGAGGTTGGAACAGACCAGCCCTTATAGCCTGATCCAGCAGGGCTCTTATGTTCATATACTGTATTCCCAACCCAGGGTGACTCAAGTACAGACAAAAGAAAACAGAAAACAGACAAAAGAAAATATTTTTTTACTCAGCATGTTGTTAGTTTGTGGAACTCCCTGCCACAGGATGTGGTGATGACATCTGGCCTGGATGCCTTCAAAAAGGGATTAGACAGATTCCTGGAGGAAAAGTCCATCACAGGTTACAAACCATGACAGAAATGTGTAATCTCCAGTCTTAAAACAGGGGTACTTCAAGGGCCATATGCAAGGGAATGGTATCAGGAAACAGATATCTAGTGTTGTGTACTCCCAGATGCATTCGGTGGGGCCACTGTGAGATACAGGAAGCTGGACTCGATGGGCCTTTGGCCTGATCCAGCATAGCTCTTCTTATGTTCTTATGTAGGTGTTCTTGGCCTTCATCTCCCATAAACCCTGGGCACCACCGCTGCTGGTGAAGGCTCCTGGGAGTTGCAGTCCAAGAACAACTCGGTCACCGTGGGTTAGGAACCAATGGCTCTAAGCAACAGAACCTGACTCCCTGCACTGGAAACCCAGCCAGCCATCACCCCAGGCAAAAAACCAAGACTTCTGCATTCAATATAAAGGAAGTTTTCCACAGTTACCATCCCCACAACCTAATCTAGCAAAATGTCTCCTGTGCCAGGCGATGGCAAGGGAGAGAAAGGAAATAAAAGCAATATTAGATCAATCATGGTAGAACAGCCATGGAACCCTCCTTTGTTCTGTCCACCTGCAGAAAGAATGAGATGGTCAGTTCCCAAGTCTAAATTATTTTAGAAAAGGAAAAACTACTGTGTTGTGGAGGGGGGGGCAACCACCCATGACATGACCACAGAAACATGTGAGGGGCAGGCAAAGGACTTTTGTGACATTCCAGAATTTTGTTGCTGAGTCTGCTGCTGTTTTCCTTCTCCCTCCCCGCCTCCTTTTCCTTTTGTGCGCGGTCCCAACTTTGAGCTAGATAGTAAGGATTCTCAATGGTCGGCTCCCTCAAATGTTTTTTGGCTTACAGCTCCTACAGTCTCTTGCCCTTGGGCTGTGGGGCCTGAGGCTTCTGGGATTTGAAGTCCCAAATTTCCAAAAGTACCGAAGTTGAGAAGGATCATTCCAAGAGAATCTATGGGCCTTTTCACACGACCCCTAAGATCCGCTGGCCACTTAAATTCGGACCAGAGATCTTGGGGGTTCGTTGCTCTTCCTGCGTCCCCACCCCTCCGCACGTCATTGATTCTGTCTGCATGAGGGGAGGGAGAAAAAAGGGGACAAAAGAATGCAGGCTCACCTCTGTTTGCCGGTCCAAGCCTCCCCGCCCCATCGTCGTCCTGATTCCTTCTTTTAAAGGGGTGGGAGGCTTGGACCGGCAAACGGAGGTGAGCCTGCATTCTTTGTACCCTCCAAGAGCAGGTACCTGAAAAGTGTGCTGGGACGCGCTTAGGTGGGCGTGGCCGCATTTAATTTTCTGTAAACTCTGGAGCTGGTGGGGAAACAATTTTAAGCTCCGGAGCTGGGAGCCATTTGCGGCGGAGTTGAGGGGTCGTGTACAAATACCCTATGAGAACATGAGTGAGCTTTTTAAGCCCAGAGTTCTCCCAATGAATCTGTGGATCTTGACTTCCAGCATCTTGTGAACTCACGAATTTCGGCTCCTACCAGAGTCGTGGGCGATGAGGGCCAAACCTCGCCTCTTGTCTCCAAGGTCCAATTACCTCATGTCCTCGCTCTCAGCAAAATCAGTAGACCTCGCTGGCCTTTCTCCAAATCATCCCAAGTCCTGACATGCAAACACCTACCCTGATGGCCTTGAAAGCCCGAAGCCCTGTTCGATCCTGCCTTCCCTATCAGAAGTGAGAACCACATTTCCATCTCATTTGCAAAGAGTCCTGACCTGGTGGAGGAAACAAGGAGAGATCTGACAGCGGCGCCATGGCAACCCCGGGGAGCTGACACTCAGGTTGCCTGAGCAACCAAGTAATTCTTCCCTTTCCACACTAAGAAGAGGGAGGGGACACACACACACACACACCCTGCCCGTCATGCCGTCCGTTGTCTTTTGTTTGAGTTGGCTTTTTAATGCCCAGCCAGGCAAGCAACACTGCTGGAGGTGATGGTGGAAGTCTTGATTGCAGGGCCTTATGCCTCCTTGCATTTACCCCCAGGGTGGTGGTGGGGCTGGGAGAGCAAATTAAGTGTAGGAGGACATTTAAGAAATCAAAAAACGTGCATTGCATATATATATCTCCCCACCGGGCTTAAAGCACTCTCTGGGTAGCTTGCAATTCAATTATGCAAGGTATATATTGCCCTTTCTGAGCTCCCGCAAGCTGGATTCTGAATTTACCAACCTGGAAAAGATGGAAGCCTTGAGCCAGTAACTAAAGCACACTGGGATCAAAGTAGAGCAGAGTCTTCACTGCAGTATTGCAGTCCAACAACTAGACCCCAAGGCTCCTGAGAAAATAGGCTATTTATATAGAAAGATCAAGAATCTGGGATTGGTGATGGAGGGAGGATTTTTTCCCCCCACGGTTTCTCATGCAACATCATAAAGTACATAATTCACGGCCCATCTGTGGTTGATTCAGATAACAATTTGTGAGAATCCTCACAGAGAACCAACTGTTCTTCTTTTTAAAGGGCCTAAAATGTTTGCTTCGGATAGGTCTCCTTTCCCAATCCCAGCAGATTCTAAATGAGGATATTCTAGTTGGGAATGATGGGAGCTGTAGTCAAGCACAGTTGATCAGCACCAGCTCGGGGGGAAAAAGATAGATTAAAGTTAACTTTAAAAAAAAAACCATTGATTAACTGAATAGCTTTTGAAACAGTTACTTATTTTAAAGGTGCAAACTGGAAGCTGGCAGGCCCCTATTTAGCATAAGTATTGCATATCTAGAAGGGGAAAGAAATACAGTGGACCCTTGTATAACAAACAGCTTGTATAACATAAAATTTGTACAACATAAAAATTCTGGAGATAGGGGAAATTTGCTTAACATAATCGCCTATGGGGAGAATCTGTACATCATAAAAATGGCATTAACTCAATTTTCAATGCATTCCTATGGGAATTTGTATAAAGGAAAAATTGCTTAACATAATTTCATTTGGAACGAATTAATTCCTTTATACAAGGTACCACTGTACCTGTACGGTAATACCTTGGTTTGTGTAACTTGGTTTAAGAGTGGTTTGATAGGCAAGCAAACATTTCTTCTAAATTTTGCCTTGATCAACAAGCAATGTCTTGATACACAAGCAGTGGAGCAGGACACATGGTCACAAGTGAGTCAATAGTGGCTCTCCCTCCCCCTGCTGGATTGTGGGTGATTGTCTGGAACATTCTGTCTCAGGTAGCCTCCAAAACAGAGGGATGAGAGGGGAATAGAGGTCTCCCTTGCACCAGCCAGGAATGTGCCGGTTAGGTCTGTGAAGATCCTTGGCCATCCAGGTGAGTTTATCTGGAAGCTGAGTCATGGCAACTGGACTTCTTTTTTCTTGAGAGATGGAAACATTTCGCTGCTCATCCAAACAGCTTCATCAGTCTCCTCCTCAAAACGACCCTGCAGAGAAGACCAGGCTGAGAGAAGCTGATTGGTCACAGCTCAGTCTCAGGTTTCAGTCCCAATCCAACACCGGAACCATGTCATCACACTGACTTTCCAGTGACATCACACTGACTTTCCAATGATCTCTGATCAAGCCGGATTGAACAGCACGTGACTTTGGCCTAACCCAGCATGGCTCTTCTTATGTTCTTATGAGGACTTCATCCTCCGATGGGAGAGGAGGGCAAAGCATTTACCACCTGCCCGACGGCATCAACATGTGCAGCAAAAAAAGACTGGGGGAATCCATGAGAAGGCTTGTGTGTTCTCTTAAAATCTCGCTGCTCCCACTGACAGGTCCACCTCAAAGTTCAACTGTTGCAGTTTTAGACTCTGGACTTCCTCCAATCTTGCCAGGGTGAGGACTGACACCCTCACACGCGAGACACTTCATACTCTTGAAGAGCTAAAGCATTTTCGTATAACACAATGCATTCCATCTTCTCATCGCCCTCCTGCCTGGTGGCTTCCATTCCATCGAGAAGGCATTGATGCAAGAAGATGTACTGAGACTACAGGGCAGAGATGAGGAAAACCTGTCAATTTCACTTTCTCCCACATTTAAATTCACAAGATGTTAGTTTTACTCCACACACACACACCCGCCAGTGCATATCAGTTTTCCTTTGCCTATACTTGAATTTGAAGTCTGTCAATTTCATTTCCTCCCACATTAGAATCCATAACCTGTCAATTTCAATTTTACTCCATACCCAGATTCTGAAGCTGTCAGTTACTTTCCCCTACATCCCGAGAAATAATTTTTAAACTAATTTTTAAAAAATATTTTAAACAGCCTTGTGGCACAGTGGTTAAATGGCTATACTGCAACTAGAACTGCGCTCACAACCTGGGGTTCAATCCCAGGTAGCAAGCTCAAGGTTCACTCAACCTTCTATCCTTCCAAGGTTAGTAAAATGAGTACGCAGCTTGCTGAGGTGGCAGCGGCCGGGAGGAGGCCATATGTAGCCCGCATAGATAAATTGTAAATCACTGAGAGAGTGATTTATGCACTATGGGGTTGCATATAGCCTTGGGTCCTTTTTCAAGGAGAAAGGTGGGGTTAAAATATTCTATATAAATAAATAAATAAATCAAAGCAGCACACTTCACTTTGCTTTTGCTTTAAACAATTTAATTAACTAAAATCAATAATTAATTAATTAAAACATACAATACCATGCTGGCCCCACCCCCAACCCCAATGTTTTTTTAAAAAAACCTTACGGCAGATATTGAAATATTTACAGAGAACGTGCATGCCACTCAGACACATGTGTTCCTTACTTATAACCTGACCATGGAAAAAAAGACTTTTGGGGGATTATTACACCCACTGACTTTGCATTTCTGGGAACTGTGGTCCTCCTAAATCCGTCTTTCCAGCCTTGTCTGGACAGGGTGTGCTTGTGGCCTCTCACCTCAGTCTGAATCATGAGTGGACGGTTCATCCTCAGTTGTTGGACGAAGGTGAAGACGCCGATCTCCCCCTTGTCCCGGGCTTGGCGCAGCAGGGAATCCAAAGCAATGAAGGTCCCTGTCCGACCCACGCCGGCGCTGCAAATGTGGGAGAGTGGCAGTTGGGGGAGAGGGGAGTCACATGCTGAGAGCACAGAAATGACCCAAGGACAACATCCTGGAACCAGGAAACACCATCCTGTCTCATGGCAGTGGTTGGAATTTCATCTCAAGTATCTTGGGTTTTTTTAAGCGGAATATTCTAATAATAATAATAATAATAATAATAATAATAATAATTATTATTATTATTATTATTATTATTATTATTATTATTATTATTAT
>JAHTLZ010000127.1:5879985-5892207 GCA_023846285.1 Phrynocephalus versicolor | reverse complement strand
TTATTATTATTATTATTATTATTATTATTATTATTATTATTATTATTCTATCTGCATCATTTGGTCTGGGACCATGCAAATGCATATGGAAATCAAGAACAATAATATTTGTATTTATATTGTGCTCTACACCAGAATATCAATCTTTGATAGGAAAACATGCACATATTTATCCATCCAGAGAGTCAGAGCAACCCTGATATTTCTACCCTGGCTCTGAAGGTATGAACAGACAGGGATTTATGCTCGGGTTTGGTCCCATTTGAGGAAGTGACTTGACAGTGCACATATACAGTGGTCCCCCCGCCCATTCGCGGTTCATATACTGCAGTCCCGCTCTATCACGGGACCACAGTATATGAAAAAGTCCCCCTTGGGTAAGGGGAAAGGCTTGTTTCAGGCCTCCCTTACTTACCCCAGGACAGGTGCTGCCCCGAATGGGCCTGCAAAGGCCTTCCCGGACCTTCTGGAGGCCCCAAAAAGGCCTGCCTGTGAACCAGAAGTGACTTCCGGTAGGCAATGCCAGGCTAGGGGTAAGTACAAGATCCCCCAGCTAGGCGCCCCAGGCCCGAAATGACCTGCATATTGCGGATTTTCAGTTATCACGGGTCGGGTCGGGTCCCTAACCTCTGCGATAGGTAGGGGGGGTCACTGTATTATTATATTGTTAAATCATCATTAAGAGTGGTGCAGAGACGCCCTGGGCTCCACCTCCCACTGCTTCTCCTTAGCACCAGTCCGGCCCACTCCATCCCCATTTGGTTTACCTGCAATGAACCAGGGCTGGCCCACTGCCCTCATGTTGTTCTAAGTGCTCCCTCACCAGGTCTCGGAAGCGAAGGACAGTGCTGGTGACAGGAGGCACCCCGTGATCTGGCCATGAGGTGTAGTGGTAATGCCTGGCGAGGCGGACCTCAGATTCATTCAGCTGTTGGAACACATCGGATTGAGACATTCTCTGCCATATAGAAACTGGGACAAAGACGTGTATCGTATATCTCCTTTTCTCCCTGCTCCACCTTGACAAAGAGCTCAATATTCAACAAGCCCTGGAAGGTCACATACTGCTGGGTTTGGGGATGGGAACATTTAAAATATTTATTTTGAACCTATATTTGGATGTATCATGAAGTCGCTGAAGTCTGCAGAAAACGGCAGCTTTGGGCTGGACCTATTTGTCTTCCAAACTCTGTGCAATGCCCAGAATCCTCCAGGTGGTAGGGCATAGCTGCCCTAGGGAATTCTGGGAACTGTGGTCCAAGTAGACCTGTGGTCTAGTAGGCCTGCAATAAAATTGTTTCATGCCCATCTCTAGTTTCAAGTTCAATTCTCATTTTGCCTCTTGACAGTAGAGCCAACCTGTGTGGCCTTAGGGTAACCTTCACAGTACCAGGGGACCCCCCAGAAGAAGGAAATGGTAACCTACTTCTGAGTATACCCTGCCTAGGAAACCCTGAAAAGGATGGCCGTAAGTCAGAATTGACCTGCTAGCACCCTATTATTGTTATTGTTATGCGTTATCTACAGCCTAGTTACAGACCTGCCAGATTACATGATGCAGTTCCCATAAGATTCTGGCCAACCTTGCTAATGAGAAAATAAACTCTAATGGCTATAATTGATGCATAAAGCAGGTTAATTAAACTACAGTGGACCCTCGTATAACAAACAGTGTGTATAACATAAAATCTGTACAACAAAAAATTCCGAAGATAGGGGAAATTGGCTTAACACAATTGCCTATGGGGCAAATCTGTACAACATAAAAATGGTCGCGATTAGGGATTACTCTGTTTTCAATGCATTCCTATGGGAAATTTGTATAAAGGAAAATTTGCTTAACATAATTTCATTTGGAACAAATTAATTCCTTTATACAAGGTACCACTGTACAGGGGAAATAAAAAACAACATATTGTTATAGAGGGGAGTGACGAATCAGAAGCTGAAAGATGAATTCCCCATGGCAGCTCTCTCCTGTGCGACCCTGGGCAGTCTGCCCACAGCATCCCGTCCCAAAAAGGAATGGTTAAACCCCCCCTGAATACTCCATACTGAGTTAAAGGGCCACTGTAACTCAGAGGTCACTTGGCAGCATGTAATTACAATTTATTTATTTATTTATTTATTTATTGAAAGGATTTTTTAGCTGCCCCACTACCAAGAGGTCTCTGGGTGGCATACAACAAGTATTAAAACTATAAAACAATAAAATTATTAAAACTATAAGATACAATGCAATTAAAACAACATACAGTACCGATTATAAATTATATAACCCTGCTGCTCATGTGTCCAACCGAGTAATCTATTTAAAATGCTGGCCAAACAGGAAAGTCTTTGCCTGGTGCCCAAAAGCCAAAAGTGTTGGCGCCAGTCAGATCTCTGTAGGGAGGGCATTCCAGAGTTGGGGGGCAACCACCGAGAAGGCCCTGCTTCGACATGCCAAAACCCCCCCCCCACTTATCTCTTTGAGGGATGGCACCTTCAGTATGGCCTCCTGGCCTGATCTTAGAGTAGGGGCAGGCTCATATGGAAGATTTTTTTATTTGGACTTGACATTTATTTGGGTTGCGCAAAAGGAAAGGTGGCTCTGAGGGCCACCCATTTACTCACCCGCTTGATACTGAAATCCCGGACGGTCCAGTCGGGAAGGATGGTCTCCTTGACAACAGAGACAGTCACGTCATCATAGGTGCAGGGGGTGTAGTCCAGGGGCCAATAGCGTTCGCATTTAACCTGCCAGAAGAGAAAAGGAATACGCGGTCTTCAACAGGTCGAAGTAAAAGAGGTCTGGCTCAGGCCTGGCCAGATGCGATCTTTCAAGAGGGAAACTGGGCTGGGGTGACTGGTGTCAACAATCCATCCGGCACTCAACCAACCCTTGTCTCCTGTCTCTGAATTCAAAGAGAGCCCCGCGTCTCTGTTGAGTGTTGCTTTCCCTCTCTTTAGTCTCTCAGGAGCAAGGCTGTTTTGCTTGCTGTTAGAGATGGGCACGAAACGAACAATTTTTCGTTTCCCTTTTTGTTTTTCGTTTCATTACGTAACGAAACAACAAACAAATTTTGTCTCTAAAATGAAACGAAACGAACAGAAACACGGGAAATTTTGTCATGTGAGTGAATTGCTTAAAATCCTAAAAAAAAAAAAAACCACAAAAAATTGAAATAAATGGTAACGAAATGGTAACGAAACGAACGAAAACGAAAACAATTTTTTTGCAAAAATTCGCGAAAAACAGAAACGAACCAAAAAGACCCCCCAAATGACAAACGACAAACGAAATGCCATTTTTTTTTAATCCGTGCCCATCTCTACTTGCTGTTGATCTCTTCACCGCTGTAGATAATGAAACTTGTTTTAGTCTTTTTCCTACCAATTAGAGATGGACACGAAACGAACAATTTTTCGTTTCCATTTTCGTTTTTTTCGTTTCGTTACATGACGAAACGACAAACGAAATTTGTCTCTAAAATGAAACGAAACGAACAGAAACGCCGGAAATTTTGTCGTGCGTTTCGTTTCCGTTACTGCAATATGAGTGAATTGCTTAAAATCCTTTAAAAAAAATCACAAAAAATTGAAATAAATGGTAACGAAATGGTAATGAAACGAACGAAAGCAAAAACGATTTTTTTGCAAAAATTCGCGAAAAACGGAAACGAACCGAAACGGACCCTCCAAATGACAAATGACAAACAAAATGCCATTTTTTTGATTCGTGCCCATCTCTACTACCAATGTTTCAGAGGGAGTTACTGAGACCTTAACTGCCAGTGGATGAGAAAGACGTGGCCCACCCGAAGACCTTGCACTTATTCCATCCTGTGAATCTCTGCATTTTTACTGTGTAGCAAAAACAGATGTCACCAGAAGTTCAAAACTCTCCCTACAATTTGTTCCATGATCCCCAGATAGAATGGAAAAATCCACCTGTCCATTCTCCACACAGTTGGTCAGCATCACCACGGTGGTGATCCGTTGCTCCCATATCATGCGCCAGAAGTCATGGAGTGTCTCAGGCAATGGGCCCTGGGCTGCGATGAATTCTTTTTCCCCTTGGAAGCCCTAGAACGAGTAGGCAGGGAAGAAAGAGCATTTAGTTACAGACAGAATAGAGCAGAACAGGTCTACTCTAGTGTAACAGAGCCACTGTCCATCCTAGCCAGAGAAAGGCAGCCCAAAATCTTTACAATGTACCAGGTGGGAAAATGTCAGGCAGTGTGAACCATCCCATATTTTTTTTTAAAAAAAAGATAACACCCCTTGATCTCATTCTAAGGGAAGGGGGTTTGACCGGAATTAGCCCCAGGGCCTAAGGTTGCCCACTTTCATTTTAAAACACAAAGTGGACATCCCTGTGCCTTCCAGATGTCTGTTCCACCACCCTGGTTTATAGATATAGCTGAAGAAGGAAACAGGATGCAAAAATTAATCTGGAAGTGGACTTGCAGGAATATTAAGGTTTGATTTTTCATGTGTGTTGCATCTTTACAGTCAGGAGTCAGACCGACTCTTTGTGACCCCATGTCCATGGAGTTTTCTTGGCAGGAGTACTGGAGTGGCTTGCCAGTTCCTACTCCACGCGCCTACAGCTCCTGGTATTCCCATCCAAGTACTAACCAGGGCTGACTCTCCTTAGCTTCCAAAAGTAAGCGAGATTGGATGTGCTCAGGGCATCTAGGCTTAGTCGATGGGACGGCTGCTGCTGAATCCTAGGGATGGACCACTGGCTGATGAGCCCTCCAAAGTTGGATATTTACTCCCATTACGTTCAGTAGGACTCATCGCCACAGCAACTCCTGCCTGCTGCTCCAGCTACATGGATGGCAAGGAATGCTGGAAGCAACAATAGGGCAACATCCAGAGGGCTATGTTTACGAATCTGTAGCCAACAAGAGCACTGTCTTCTGTCTCTTCTGTCTTCTGTCTCACTGCATGACATTATTCCTTATTAACTGGAAGTAGGAGATTCTCGTGGCTAGATAGCTCCATGGGCTGCATCACCTTTTTAGGATCGTAAAAAGATCGCTCTCTGATCATGATGGGATTTGGAAGCATAAGGGAAACTAGCTGCGTTACTGATCCAGCAGTATATACTGCACTAAAATTCCAAATCCATGCCAAGGGAAGAGTAAGGATTATATCTAGGATGGAGCTACCAGGTCCAAAGCAACATTTCCATCTGTTCTAGTCTCCTGCAGAGAAATGTCATAGGCAGGTAAAGTGGACTCACAGGCATATAACTCGCATTGATGTAATCTGAATTGGGGTCTGCAGGTTTGAGTGTGAGCTGGACCCGTGAATGGTCATCTATGGAGAAGGAAACAGAAGGGTTAGAATGGCATTTCGGAGGAAGGTAAAGGGGGGGAAAGCCCAATCTTAATATTATGAAGTTTGAATAAGTTCCTCTATTTTGGTTTGTAACTCCCAGGCAGCAATGACTGAAAGATTACAGTACCAGGTTCTGGGCATATGTGGTCATGTCAAGTTGTGAAATATTGTGTGCACAGAGAGTTATAACAATTATGGGGCAATGTATAAAATCCAATCTGTGAAACCTACATTGTATTTTTAAAATGAGGCTTTAACAACTGTTTACTAAAGTCATTGAAAAACAATTAGGCAGTTTTCCAGCTAAGCAAAATCCCTGTATATAAACACAGCCTGGCAAAGGGAATTATTCTAATGGCTGATGATCAGTTTGAAAATATGTGGTGAGGAACTGGCTACCAGTTCTCAGTGATCTCAAGACATCTAGCACATGTAGTGGCCAGCCAAGCTCCCAGATAACCCTGTTTCCTGTCTACCACATAGTTGGGAATGATTTTACTGGCTCATATCACTTGATGATGAGATCCAGAGTCTCTCCAAATCCAGAATCTTGAACAAGTGCAAAGGGGACCTTGCATCAGGGCCAGGGGGATGGCAGGACTTCTAAAACCTCTTGATATTCCTTCCTCTTGGAATTACATGTCCTATGTGTATCTGAATGAATAGTCAGGGGGAATGTCCTGGTTAAAAGTCATCCTGGAAGCGTCATGGCTGAAGGTAGATTTAAATCAGGTTATTCAACAGCCTTTCCATGGCACACTAGTTGTCAAGACAATACTGTTGTTTGAGAGTACATGGACAAACTCATTCTAACAATAGATGTCTCCTCTTTACTCTGTCCGCTCATCTATTCCAGCCAACATTCATATTGACTAGCTTTTGAGCTAGGATTTCTGGGTTCAAGGGTTATGTAATTCTCAAGACTTTGCTAGATGAGATGAATCTGGAAGCAGTGCTCCTTTAACTGGCAAAAAGGTACAAATGGGGTAAAATATATTAAAAATAGGAGTGTCACTTCGATTAGTATTAAAATATAAACTTGGGCTTTCTTCCTACTTGTCGAAACTCACCTAACAAAGGAGATCATGTTGTTGGGAACAAAACATAACAGCAGAAAAGGCAGGATTTTATCAAATGAGGCACCGGGGAGCCACTCCCATGATCTCCTGCTAGCCCACAGTGAAATGCTCAAAATTAAAACAGGCTCTTTTTCTGCATAAATGCAGCAAGGGCAGATAAACAAAGAAATGAATAGAACTCACAAGGCAGGACGTTGCTGTAGCGATTCTTTGCTTGATTTTCCAGCCGCTCTGCCACAGTCTGGGGCTGTCCTAATCCAACATCCTGCAGCTGCTTTTGTAGATAGGAAAATAGGAAATGTTGAATCAGGATAGCAGGGGACAGAGAGTTACAAAACAGCATAAAAACAAGCTGTTGTGCTAAAATGCAGGGCGGGAAACTGCATTCAAAGTTGAAATGACTGCCATTAGGTTGGACGCTACCTAAAGGCTCAGAAACACCACACATTCTGCAGGGAGCAGGCCTTGTTAACTCAGAAGCTCTGCTTTCCAGAATGTATTGGCATAGGAGAAAGGAACTGTCCAGATAACTTAGCAGGGGTCCTGACCAGTGGATCCTAGCTCAAGTCAAGTTTGACCTCTCTCTAGAAGCAAAAATGATGAAGCTGGGGCTACTGTGCTTTGGGCATATCAAGAAAAGATAAGACTTGATGGAAAACGACATTGTATGAGACAGGGCCTTCTCCTGGCTGTATCTGGAGACGCTTGGGATCGAACCCACGGCCTCCTGCACTCTACCCTTCCACAAGGAACTGTGATCCAAACCTCATACCTGGTATTCCTTGGCAAAACCCAAAGCGCTGCTGGAGAACCGCTCGCTGCAATAGCCGGAGAAAGCAGACACAGACACAGGGGCAAGGGCCCTGTAGAGGAGGGAAAGGCAGAACGTTTGCCATTTTAAATACCAAGAAGCGGGATAATGTGGCCCTACAACGGGGTGCACAGGCCATCTTGAGATGCCTCCCTTTATCTAGAGTGGTAGAATATTTTGCTTCTCCACAGGTTTCAGTAAGTTGAAGTATACAGTGACCCCCCTGCCTATTGTGGGGGTTAGGGACCTGACCTGACCCGCGATAACTGAAAATCCACAATATGCAGATGCAAGTCAGGTCGGCCCTGGGGCGCCTAGTTGGGGGCTCTTGTACTTACCGGAGGCCTCAGAAATGATTTTCGGTGATCCAGAAGTCACTTCTGGTTCGCAGGGAGGCCCTTTTGGGGCCTCCAGAAGGCCTGGGAAGGCCCTCGCAGGCCCATTCGGGACAGCGCCAGGTTGGGGGTAAGCATGGGAGGCCTGAAACAGGCCTTTCCCCCCTTAACCCGGGGGGGGGGCTTTTTTCATATATTGTGGTCCCGCGATATAGCGGGACCGCAGTATATGAACCGCGAAAGGGCGGGGGACCACTGTATATTTTTTCCTACAAGAATGAAGAAATATCACACACACACACACACACACACACACACACACAGAGGGGGGGCACCAAATCTTTCTCACCCTGGGGCTCCCACTTCTGATTTCTGTGTCTTGGAGGTACTGTCTGGCTTCCTCCTGCAAAGAAACACGAGACCATCAGCTCCAAAGCTTTACTGACAATATCCCCTAACTGGAATCCTCAATGCAAATGAAAAATGGAGCACCCTGGAAGTGGCACATCCAACGGACTAAAAGCTAGGCATACTGTAAACACGAGACTTATTATTAGAGTTTGGAAAAGCTGGTTTCTAGTGCGTCCCAATTCTGCTTACAATGATTCATCCCCTAGAGCAGGGATGGCGAACCTTGTAGAGACCGAGTGCCCAAACTGCGATTCAAAACCCACTAATTTTTTGCAAAGTGCCAACAAAGCAATTAAGCCCGAATACAGGTGACTGTGAAGGGGCGATGTTGGGTGCCCGCAGAAAGGGCTCTGAGTGCCATCTTTGGCACCCGTGCCATAGGTTCTCCAACACTGTCCTAGAGCCACAAAACACACCTGTCCTTAAATGGATCAACGTGAATGGCACATATTGGCTCGCTGAGCTGATGCCTGAAGCGTGGGGCAGCCTAAAGGGATCGCTTCAGAGCAGCAAGGGCATAAATAAATATATTTAAATGTTATTTAATTGCAATGTCAGTTCTCCAAGGACATTTTCACTCAATGTCCAAACTCGTATTGCTTAGTGTTATAAACTCCACTAGTGTAGGGCCATTGAATCAAATGGAATTTGGTTCCGTCAGTACCACTGACTCAAAAGCTTTTCCCTAACAGCAGCTTACTTTAGCATAGTAATTTGTGTTTTAGAGCAGGAATTAATTGAGGAGAGGACTCCACAGTCCTCCAAAGTATACTGTGTTAAATGGGATTTTACCCAGTGTGTATATTTCTGGGAAACAGAAAGAAATTGCATGCTTTTGTGACTGACCGGGCAAGAGCTTGCCTCCGTATTTTTCTTTCTGTTTCTACAAATTAAAGCGTACACACTTTACTACCACTTTACTACTTCTCATTAACATCAGCAGCTGCAGCAACCACTACTGTACTGTGAAGATTCTCAGTCCTCAACTTTCATTTGACTGACGAAGCTGCTTTAGATCTCACAAGAAAAGAAGTCCAGTTGCCATGACTCAACTTCCAGAAAACAATTACTATTGACTGGCAGGTACTACCATAATTAAAATCAAATATTTCCAAACCCTAATTCTGGAAGAGACTAACAAAGGTTAACAAAATTCAGTTCCTGCCATCACACTCATCCTTAAAAAAATACATACTGTAACAAAAGGGGGGGGAAGTTTGGGAAGGAAAACGAAAAAGCTGGGCACTCATTACAACATTGTTGAAAGTGTTTGTTCTGGTTGCGAAGGCAGCTGTTTTTGTTTGCTTGCTTGCTTGCTTGAACTCTCTTTACGTCAAACCTGGTGATAAAATGGTCTCTTCCACTGCATCTCTGGTTTAGAGAGAGAGGCAGGATGTCTCTCAATGCCATTTGCAGGGAATCAAGCAGGTGAAGACATCAAGGGAAGTGATAGTGCCACTCTATTCGGCTCTGGTCAGACCCCATCTGGAGTACTGTGTCCAGTTCTGGGCACCTCAGTTTAAAAAGGATGTTGACAACCTCGAGCGGGTGCAGAGGAGGGCGACCAGGATGGTTGAGGGTCTGGAGGAAATGTCTTACGAGGAATGGCTTAGGGAACTGGGAATGTTTAGCCTCCATAAAAGAAGGCTGAGGGGGAATATGATAGCTATGTTTAAATATTTGAAAGGATGTCATATTGAAGAGGGAACAGGTTTGTTTTCCATGGTTCAGAGACTAGGACTCGGGGCAATGGTTTCAAACTACAGGAAAAGAGATTCCATTTGAACATTAGGAAGAACTTCATGACAATTAGAGCTGTTCGGCAGTGGAATATGCTGCCACAAAGGTGATGGAGTCTCCTTCTTTGGAGGTTTTTAAGCAGAGGCTGGATGGCCATCTGTCGGAAATATTGTGAAGGGGTTCCTGCATGGCAGGGGATTGGACTAGATGGCCCTTGAGGTCTCTTCCAACTTTATGATTCTATGATTCTATGACATCTGCTTGGGAATACCCTGAAGCAAATGGTGAGCCACCGTGTGAGACAGAATGCTGGACTGGATGGTCTATGGCCTGTTCCAGCAAGGCTGTTCTTATGTTCTTATCTGCAAACAGAATCCGCCTCGGCCACAAGGGCAGGCTGCTTGGAAGATGTAACTCTACGAAGATGTGACATACGAGGTTACGAGGTGATGTGCCAGGCAGCTGCTTACGTCTCCCTAACTCCCACTATCTGCCACCTGAGACAACTGCCTCGCTCTGTCTAATGGTACAGACAGCTCAATAGCTTACGGATTCAGGCCACAGTGCAGGATGCTGTACACTGCCGGAAATAACGCTCATACCAGGCAAGCTTCCTTACCTCCATCTCCTGAAATAGAAGAGCAGCAAGCCCAGGAGGACAAATAAGAGCAGCGTAGCGACCAGTGGTCCCAGGATGACCCCTGAGGGCACCAAAAGAGGATGTGAGGAGTTTGGGCAACATCTCGGAGCCGTGCACCTTATGTCTGTGTTTGTGAAATCATGTGTGTTTCATCTGTCAACTACTTTCCTTTCACTGCTGTCAGTGTGTGCATAAAATGCAACTTTTGGGAGGAAAGTACAGTTAGAGAAAACATTATGCAGAGGGACAAAGTCACATCAGGTTTTTCAAGGGTTTCTTTTCAGAACTACATTTACAGAATTATCCAGTCTGCCTGACTGAAACGCTGGTTTGCCACAATATTAACCTTTCTACCTATATTCTCTTAACTCATCCAAGTGTCCCCTTTTACCTTAAATAACACCACCAGCTAGGAAGCAACCCAAGGGCCAAATTACACATTACACCAGGCACACTAAAAACACCCCAGCAAAACTCCCTACAAGGAATTCAAAGCAAAATTTCTATTTTCTTTCTTTCTTAACAAGAAAGTGGGGTGAGCAAACCAGACTACAATTATGGTGTGTTGCCTCCCCCGATGCTCGCCAAAATAACACAACAGTCACTCCCCAAGCTGCTTTTAACCTGCCAAAACCCAGCTCCAAAGTGGGTAATTTTGGGTGGGAAAGTGATGAGAAGAGAATGGATTAAACATTTCCTGTCTACACACAAAAACCCCAAACTAGATTCTTATAACTGCTTGAGAAGTGGTTGATCAAAATATATGAACGAGCCAACCAAGTCACAAAAGGCCTCTCAAGTCCAGTATTTTCTGTTCTCCAGTGGCCAAGAAGAGGTTGGTGGGAAGGCCACAAACAAATAAACTATTCCCCAGAGAACTGCCACTGATAGCAGGAGGAAATGCGGGACTTTTATGCTGTTTTCGAAAGGAGTGCATAATGTGTAATTTGGCCCCCAATTAAGAGACATGCCAGACATCTCACCTGTACTGTCGGTGAAGCACTCCACAGATTCAGATACATCACTCTGGTCATACCAGAAAGTTGCCACTTGAATCCAATAATTCCGGGCGGGTTGCAGGTGTTGAATCACAATTGAGTCTTTGCACTGCTCCAGCCATGTTTCCCAAATCTGGTTTGACACAAGGACCTGGATTTTACTGACATTACGAGCAGGGCATGTCCAGGACAACTTCAGATCATGGCCCCCGGGCAAAGGCCGGCAACATACATCATTTATTCGTTCCGGTTCTGTACATGGGGAGAGGCAAAGAAAATGGTGGGGGTTTTCTCCAGACCTTTTCTTGGGGGTGTGGGGAATTTTGGGATATCAATTCCCAGAAGTCTCCACAGCCAGCATAGATGGGGATTTTGGAACATGTAGTCCAAAAGCAATTCTCACTTCTCCCTCAAGGTTTATAACTCCCAGAGTCCTCCAACCACCATGGCTACGGGTTGTGATGTGTTTCTTTCCTTCTCTTGGTAAAAATTGCTTTATTAAATAAATTCATAATTTTACAAGATAGGAATGAGCCAGAATTGTAAGATTTGGAAAGAAAACAAACAAAATAGGACCTAACCTTTATGATTTTCAAAAATAACTAAAAACCACAAATGCGTGTTCATTATCAGAACAATATTGATTACACACTCATCTATAATTTTTTTTTCCTTTGCCGCCCGCGTCAGTTCTTCTGAGGGTACTGTCCCTCCCCATTTTAATTGTAATTTGCTTCTATTTTCCCATTTTTTTTGTAGCTGTTTTATTGTTAGCCGCGCAGAGTTCCGTTTCAGAAGATGGGCGGGATATACTGTAAGTATAACAAATAAATAAATAAATAAATAAATAAATAAATAAATAAATAAATAAATA
>JAHTLZ010000127.1:5851926-5867012 GCA_023846285.1 Phrynocephalus versicolor | reverse complement strand
CTTCCAGTCTGGTATCACCAGCAATAGTCAGGTAATGTTTAGATGATTAGAGCAGTGGTCCTAAGCACACCCGATCTCGTCTGGTTTCGGAAGCTAAGCAGGGTCGGCCCTGGTTAGTGCTTGGATGGGAGACCACCAGGGAATACCAGGTGCTGGAGGCACCTGGAGTAGGAACTGGCAAACCACTCCAGTATTCCTGCCAAGAAAACTCCATGGACATGGGGCCGCAAAGAGTCGGTCATGGCTGTAATGACACAACACCCACCCACCCCAAGCCTAGGTCCCTAGATGTTCTGGGACTACAACTCCCAGGAATCCTAGCTAGTGCTAGGTTTGGGGACCATTGGTTCAGAGGCCACTCCCATTATCTGAATATCTCAGCAGCTCCTGGACAAAAATGGAAAGGGATAGAGCACTGACTCTCATAGCATGGTGGTGGGGAATAGCCTGAAACCAGAAGGCAGACGGTTGTGATATCACAGAGGTCAGGCTTGGCTCCTGTGTAAGAATTGCAAAATAATATTTAGTGTCCTCCGGATTGTGTGGGCTGCATCTCCCAGTATCTCTAACTGTTTACTACATTGGCTAGGATGGATGGAAGTTACAGCATCACAACGGCTGGCTTTGTGCACTTTATTGAATAGGTCTTCAGGCCATTTCAAACATAACAGACACATAGTAACAGGAAATAGAGCAGTAAATAATTCTTAAAATGTGGTCTATATTTTTATTATAATTCTACTGATAGTTGCAACATTCTGTGAAGGCAAACAATCCTGCTTATTGAATTAGGGCAGTTTAAAAAAACCACACATGTTTCTAGCCCTCAGTAACATTTCCCAATACGTTTTTCTAGTGTGCTTATTTGGGGTTAAAGATAAATCATCAACTCCTATAGCTCCCCCCTTCCTCAGCTGCCATCCTTTAACATACCCCTCACATCTCAGAAACACATACACACAGCTGTAACCTGCTTTCCAGGTGTATTTGGCCATCTGGTATTTTGATGAATAGGTGATGTTTGCAATAAATACAGTTAAAGCCCAAAGCACCAGAATGAAGGTTTATAGTACAAACATGTATGAGTTATCCAGAGTTTTGCTCCAAATCACAGTCTGTTCCACCAAACACATGATATTTATCTCATAGAAGGAAATGTGGGAAAACAATAGGAAGTCTCATTTCTGGGATGGGGAACAGTATCAGAATTTTGGAAAGCTTATTTCATTTACAATCAGAAAAAAGATCTCTAATGCCTCTATGGTCTTCCTCATCCGTTTTATGGCTTTAGTACACTAACTAACCAAAACAAACATCATAATAATGCATTATAATACTGTATAGGAGTACAAATTACGGTACAAAGTTAAAATACATTCTAGGCATGTGTTACATTTAAGCATAAAAGCTTAACACTAACTATATAGGAATCATTTCAAATTGGAATGAGCTACCGGGTTTGAACTTGACATCTTATGCAGGTGTTCGTTATTCACATGAAACCGACAAATATAATTTGTTCTCTTTTTGACACAAAATGCAGCTCTTTTATGAGAGTTTTTCTCGGAATGGATCAGGTTTAATTATATTAGCATTCTTTCAGTTATACATTTTCCTCAGACACCTCTTGGAAATCCTTGGATATCAGAGTGACAGAAATATCTCTCATTTTCAGGTGCCTTTAGGTTTCTGTTGCTAGAGAGACTGGCTTCCCTGCCAGTTGCAGCACATAGAACTAATCTACTCTCTTGCTCTTTGTCTTTGCTTTAACCCATCTTTCAATGCTGTCTTCCATGTTACCCTCTAACCATCCACTTCAGAACCTGGTTGGTTAGCTATAGAACAAAGTTAACATGCAGAAACAAGGACTGCAAGGTGGATTTCTCATGAAGATTTTTTTGGACACATGGAAACACAGTTCTTAGGATTCCCTAGACCAGTGGTGGCGAACCTTTGGCACTCCAGATGTTTTGGACCACAACTCCCGCAGTGCTTATTCATTGGCAATCTAGGCTTGGAATTCTGGGAGTTGTGGTCCAAAACATCTGGAGTGCCAAAGGTTCACCACCACTGCCCTAGACGGTACAGTGCAGCTATTTTGGCAGTCATAATGCAACCAACCAACCAATCAAGCTCCCAAATGCTCAAAAGTTTTTATCCTCCTTACAATCATTTTTAGCTCTGTTTGACCACCAAACAAGAGCAAGTGTAACATAGTGGACACAGTGTTGAGTTAGCACTTAGGAGACCAGGGTTCCAATTCTGCTTGCCCATAGAAAATCAAAAAGGCAGTAAACTGCTCCATGACCATCTTGGGACTTGATGGCCCAGGACAACATGGACAGCAGGAAATGAAACCAAGCCGTAGCACATTTGTCTTGGTCCTGGTTTGGCTTCCCTGCTGAGAGAAGATGGAGTGAAAGGATAATTGCACCTCAGGAAGATTAGCAGCCCGGCCTGGGGGCTCTTAGGGTCACCAGTACACCTTCGAAGCTGCCTAGATGCCCTGAGCTCATCCAATCTCACCTGATCTCTGAAGCTAACTAAGCAGGGTCCGGCCTGGCTACTACTTGGATGGGTGACCACCAGGGAATACCAGGCGCTGTAGGCACCTGGAGTAGGAACTGGCCAGCCACTCCAGTATTCTTGCCAAGAAAACTCCATGGACATGGGGTCATGGAGAGTTGGTTACAACTGTAATGACACACCACCAACACCAACACCAACACCAACACCAACACCAACAATATAAAGTATACCCTATACAGCTGTGTGGGGCTTGGCCCAATGACACTGATTCCGAGGATTGGACGCAGAGTTTACATCTAGGTTTCACAGGCAGGTGTATCTGCATACAACACCCAGCATTCATTTCTGACATTTTTAAACTGTGGGATGGGTGGGCAACCCTTGAACGAACGGCACCAAGGACCAGCTTCTTGAGTCAAATTAGTTTGCGATTTTAAAAAAGAAAAAAGTCTCCTCACCAGCAGCAGCGACAACCATGCTCTTCCTGGGTGTGGAGTACAAGATGCCATCAGCCAGCAGAGCCCAGGATGAAAATTCCCACAGCTCCGAAGGAGGGAGTTTACATTCTGAGAAGCCTGGACTTTCCCTCTCTGCTGCTGCTGCTGCTGCTGACCTCTCTGACGGGCTGTGCCACCTGCTCCTTTGAGGCTGGGTGGTGGCTGCTTTGAGCACTCCTTCCTCCACACCCACCAAAGCCTAGAAGGAAGTAGACTGGCCTACTGGGCAAACATCCTCTGCTCATTCTTATCAGAGAGATTCTGGCTGAGGTACAAAAACAGGGTTCAAAAAAAATATCGCATGCACACATAGGGCGCTTTTACACGACCCCTAAAATCCGAGGCAAAGGGCTCCCAGATCCGGTGCTTAAAAATGTTTTCCCACCAGCTCCGGACTTTAAAAAAAAAATTAAGTACGACCACGTCCACCTAAGCGCGTCCCAGTGCACTTTCCAAGTACCTGGCCTCCAGGAGGTAAAAAATATTCCGATGAGCATTGTAAAGTTGTGAATGCCGGGCTCCCTTGCATTCTGTTTGTTTTTTTTTGTCCCTGCCGCCCCTTTAAGAGACAGGAATCACTATGGTGCAGTTCTGGGCTGCTTCGACTGGCAGAGCGGAGGTGAGCCTGCATTTTTCTCCCTTTTTTCTCCCTTCCCTCACGCAGACAGGAACAATGGAGTGTGGAGGGGTGGGAACACAGGAAGAGTGACAAACCCCCATGATCTCTGGTCCGAATTTAAGTTACCTCCGGATTTTAGGGGTCATGTAAAAGTGACCTAAATGGACATGTTGATTTGATGCACACTTTCTCCAAGATGGGTGATGTGACATTTGATGCACACTTTCTGTCCCCACGGTTTAATTTTTTGATGCTCTATTCATGCATCCCATGGGCCGAAAGTGCATCAAGGTGCTGTTTTTAAAAGCTGTTTATATATATAAGAGTGGTGTGTGTATGTATACAAATGGTTTGTATAACATAAAATCTGTACAACATAAAAATTCCAAAGATAGGGGAAATTTGCTTAACAGAATCGCCTATGGGGCGAATCCGTGCAACATAAAAATGGTCGTGACTAGATTTCCATTTCCTATGGAAAATTTGTATAAAGTAAATAATTTTATTTATTTATTTATTTATACGCTTTGATTACCAGCATGCCAGATTTCTAGTTTTACTGCTGGAGGACATGACAAACATTTTGTGCCCCCCCCCCCGGTACCAGTCATCCACTTTTTATTTTACAGAGCAAATAAATTTAAGAAAATATAAATAAATTGAGCAAAATAACTAAAAATGCGGACTAACAACACCCCCACTTACTTTTGATGCGCACTTCAATTCTCTGAAAATGCAGATCAAAAAATTACTACCAGGTGGAGGGGGGCAAAGATCCAAACAATGAAGTGGGTCACGCTTCAGGAGGCGTGGCAAAGGCATGTATTTTTTTTTTTTGGGAAATGTATCACGTTGGGGACCAGTACTCCAGATGTGAATTTAAAAAATAAAAATGCACTGTTTATGTGCAGTGTGATCGAGGCGCTGGAGAGCTCAGTGGGAGGGATATCTGACTGCAGAGCCAGAGGTGGGGAAACGGATTCCCCACTCTGCTTCTGGCGGAAACCGCCAGCCTGGGGGGGCCTTGGAAAAGCTGCATGGTTGCAGGATGCCCCCCCCCGAAGAAGAAGGGGGTGGTAAACCACATCTGTCGAGTCCTGTCTGTTGAGAACCCCCCAACACACACACACACAAAGGGGTCACCCTGAGTCAGTATTGACTTAGCAGCGTATATTTATAACTCACCAAAGAAAGAAAGACGCAACAGCAAACTGTGGAAGCTTTTGTGTTAAACCGAAATAAACTGGGTTGGTTTCCAGCCCCCGGATCCTCATTGTCGCCCTCCTCTGAACTTCTTCCAGTTTGCCAGCGTCTTTCTTGAAGTGCAGTGTCCAGAACTGGACACCATACTCAAGGTGGGACCTGAGTACCTGGCGGAGCGGATCTTCCAAAGGTCAACTGAGCATCGCCTCTAGAGTCAGACACGACTAGCATGCACATACAGGGGAAACGTTACCTTAATGTTCCTTATTTAAAACAATTCCCTGGACGCACCAGAGGCATTTTACACCCACCTCCTGTTATCAGGGCAAAACAGGGTATTTGTACACGACCCCTAAACTCCGCCGCAAATGGCTGCCAGCTCCGGAGCTTACAATTGTTTCCCCACCAGCTCTGGAGTTTGCAGGAAATTAAGTGCGACCACGCCCACCTAAGCGCGTCCCAGCGCACTTTTCATGTACCTGCTCTTGGAGGGTGAAAATCCCCATATCCGCATGTAATCTGGTGAGTGCCGGGCTCTCCTCTCTTCTGTATGGTTTTTTTTGCCTCCTGCCCCTTTAAGAGAAGGAATCAGGATGACGGGGCGGCTTCAGAGGTGAGCCTGCATTTTTTCCTCTCTCTTTTTCTCCCTCCCCTCACGCAGGCAGGAGAAAGAAAGTGCGGAGGGGTGGGGACGCAGGAAGAGCAACGAACCCCCAAGATCTCTGGTCCAAATTTAAGTGGCCAGCGGATCTTAGGGGTCGTGTGAAAAGGCCCATAGACACCCCAGAATGTCCTACTTCAAGGATGCTGTCTAATGTGGCTAAAGATTTTGCAACGGCAATTATAATTCGTGCTCATAATGTGTTAACAAATGTTCAAGCACCTACAAGTTAGGTTGGTTCAAATTGTATGATATATCCCCCCCCCCCCGTTCTTCCTTGCTTTGCTGTAATTGGCACTACTTGTGCATCTGTATTTAGGATTTGGTCAGTGACTATAGTAAAGCATTCATTCATTCATTCATTCATAGGGAATGGAGGAAATGAACATCCACCCTAGAACAAGGGCGGCGGCGAAGAAGCCAAGGTACCCAATTGGGAGGGGATTGTTGAAAGATGATGTGACATGGAGCAAAGACGGACAATTCAGCAACAGAAGGAGAAGAGGCCCACCATTTTTCAGACTGTGTGCTCAAGATCAAGCCTGGCTTGCTGACTGCCTGTGGGCAGGATAGTGCCACCTTATCCATTTCTTTGGGCCTTGGGAGAAGGACCACGGCATTCCTCCCATTAATCTCTCCTTTAGAGATGGGCACGAATAAAAAAAATGGCATTTTGTTTGTCATTTGGAGGGTCCGTTTTGGTTCCTTTCCATTTTTCGCGAATTTTCACAAAAAAATCATTTTCGTTTTCGTTCGTTTCGTTACCATTTTGTTACCATTTATTTCAATTTTTTGTGAATTTTTTTTTAGGATTTTAAGCAATTCACTTATATTGCAGTAACGGAAACGAAATGTACGATAAAATTTCCAGTGTTTCTGTTCGTTTCGTTTCATTTTAGAGACAAAATTCGTTTGTCATTTCATTAAGTAACGAAACAAAAAAATGAAAACAAAAACGAAAAAGTGTTCATTTCGTGCCCATCTCTACTCTCCTTCATTATTGCCTTCCAGTTCTGATATAATCATCCTCCTATTTCAGTCACAGATGTGATGTTGGCTCCCTCTTCTGGTAACAGTTGATATGGGAATGCAGGAGTGCAGAATGGTTAGATTTTGAACTAGTTTTAGTGCCACCTCTGTTTATAAGAGGCCATCTGGGTGGAACTTGCAGACTGGACAACTTTACCACCTCCCCCCTTTTCCTCACACTCATTTCTTTACAATTTAGCTCAAGGTAACATGTGACTCTTCTGACATTTTGGGGGGCACAGCTGGCTTCAGCCCTCGCCATCATAGTCACAGGCAAGGGATGGTGAGAATTATAATCCAGCAAGATATGGAGGGCTACATAATGCTCATGTCCCCTGATTAAGAGATCTGGAAATCTCAAAAGCTGACACATTGTTTCTGGCCTTTATGGATTCGCCTAATCAAGCGGACTAAGGCTCCAAAAACTGTCGGCTGCAAAGTCGGTAGCTCGGCAGTTCAAACCCCGGGTGCCACACAGTGGAGCGAGCTCCCACAATTAACCCCAGTTCCTGCCAACCTACCAGTTTGAAAGCATGTCAATGCAAGTAGATAAATAGGTGCCACAATAAAAAGCAGGAAGGTAAAACAGTGTTTCCTTGCAGCCATGCCGGCCACGTGGCCATGGACTTGCACAACACTGGCTCTTCAGCTTGAATACAGAGATGAGCACTGCCCCTAAAGTTGGACACGACTAGCATGCATGTGCAGGGGGGAACCTTTACCTTTTACCTTAATGTTCCTTATTTAAAACTCTTAGTTCCCTGAGCTCCTTGCCCTCTGAAGATGCTGGCCACAGAAACCGGTGAAACATCAGGAAGAAAAACTTACAGAACATGGCCAAACAGCCCGAAAAACTCACAACAGCTGTCAGCCGTGATGCCAGCTGTGGAAGATGCCGCCCATGAAAGCTTTCGAGAATAGACTGTGAAGAAGTTCCAAACATCTAGGCAGGACCATCAGTTTGGGGTTGTGTGTGTGTGTGTGTGTTGTGTCGTTATAGTTGTGACCGACCCTTCGTGACCCCATGTCCATGGAGTTTTCTTGGCAGGAATACTGGAGTGGTTTGCCCCTTCCTACTCCAGGCGCCTACAGCACCTGGTATTCCCTGGTGGTCTCCCATCCAAGTACTAACCAGGGCCGACCTTGCTTAGCTTCCAAAATCAGGCGAGATTGGATGTGCTTAGGGCATTGGGGTTATGGCCAGGAAATAGATCACAAAACAGGATACGTGCTGGCACTGATGAGATGCAGTTGAAAACAATGCTAAATGCTAAATATTTTTGTACCAGCTGTGTGGTCAAATGCACCAGCCACTGGAGGGCGCCTCTCTCTTGTCTTGTCTGAGTTGAGAATTAATCCTGGTCAAAGGAAATTAATGACATTCCGGGCCAGGTTCTCCTTCCCACGCAGCTCATCTGCTAGGGAAGATTGCACCAACATATCTCAATCCTTTGCTGACTTTACCCGGAAGTTGGGCCATGGCAATTGGGACTTCTTTTCTTCTTAGTCTGAAACACTCCGCTCCTCATCCCAGTAGCTGCTTCAGCCTGAGACAGATGAGACACCATAGAAATGTGGCCCAGTTGCCATGCAAATTTTGATGAAGTGGGCCAAATCAGTTTGTGTCCATCCCTAGTTTTTATTTATTGGCATCAGCCAATCCAGAGCAGTCCCTTGCACCAACGGGGTGATATATAAACAAAACAAAACAAAACAAACAAACACAGTATATCTGCACTGTCCAGGAGCAGTTTAATTTCACTATAATAATCAGGACTCTATTATATGGATTCTTAGGCTATGTTCTCTGCCAGAGAACTCTACTACATCCTCCTGAACAGCAGAGTTTTCGAAATGCATCCAGAAACCATAAATCCAGCAATTCCATAGGACAAAAGACTGATATTTGAGATAGTATGAAAGTACTATTGAGATGCAGTGTTGATTTACTTATAAAATACATGCGGTCATGTTTCTTTTGAAATGCTGAAGATCTTCAACTCTTCTCCTGCTGTGTAATTTTTTTTCTTGACCACATTTCGATAGTGTCCCATAAGTCCAAGTTCTCTGGGTGGGTTATATTAAACAAACATGCAACAGAATTTTTCATATCAAATTAAAGCATGAAATCATGATGTCAAAAGAAATGTGAAAATGCAACCAGGGACATTTCCAAAATCCAATACAGTACGTTGATTAGGCGAACCCATAAAGGCCAGAAAATAATGTGTCAGCTTTTGAGATTTGCATGTGAATAAGCATTATGTAGCCCTCCATATCTTGCTGGATTGTAATTCTCACCATCCCTTGCCTGTGACTATGATGGTGAGGGCTGAAGCCAGCTGTGGCCCCAAAAATGTCAGAAGGGTCACATGTTACCCTGAGCAAAGATTGTAAAAAAATGAGTGTGAGGAAAAGGGGGGAGGTGGTAAAGTTGTCCAGTCTGCAAGTTCAGAGCCTTAAACTGAAATATTGGAAGCACATTTCAAACATTGAAATTTGTGCCAGATGCTGCAATTATGTTTATGTTTTTCCTGCTCTTTGCTTAGAACAGCCGGGGAGAAGAAATATAAAATCCAGCTGTTACCCAAAACTCCCTCCCAGCCCTCGGTGAACTACATGTCAAATGACAGCTCCCTCTCTGGGAAAGCAAGGTTGTGGATTAGAATCTAAACAAAACAAATTAGAGTTAAGGGTGTCAGCCAGATGAAACCAGACAGAGCACTTAATAAGGAAGCTGCCTTAAGATTGTGTACCTAAATATTTAGGCATCCATTTCATCAGGAAAGAACAGTGGCACTGTGAATCAAATGCTTGGAGTAACAAACATGTATGTCTTTGTTACTCATCCCATTCATGAAAAGTGGTGTGTGAGGCACTACCACCATTACTTAACCATATTACCACCTTGAATGGGTATGTAGTGTGGGGTGTAGTGGGTAGAGTGATGGACTAGCACTCTGGAGAACAGGTTTTAAATGCCCCACTTGGTCATGGAAACTCACTGGGAGACGTTGAACTGGTGAAACCACTCCTTAAATATCGCAGCTGGAAAGCCCTCTTAGGGGTTGCTATAAGAGGGTTCTGACATGAGGGCACAGCACTATCTAAACCATTTTGAATGCCTATTTCCGGAACATGGCTACTTTTTGGACTACAATTCCCAGAATCCTCAAGACACCATGGCCAAATTCTTTTAAATCATCGACTTCATTTGGGAGGGACCCTATAGATCAGTAGTTCTCCACCTGTGGGTCCCCAGATGTTCCTGGACGGCAACTCCCCAGAAGCCTTCAACACTCACAGTGTTGGAAGGGATTTCTGGGAGTTGCAGTTCAGGAACATCTGGGGACCCACAGGTTGAGAACGACTGTGTAGAGATAATCAAGTCTAGTCCCTATCAAGGAGGCACAGTGAGGACTTGTCTTTCTCTTCCTGGAGGATGGAAGCCATCATGGCTATTCCGATCTTGACATGGCAGCTTTATTTTATTTACAGTAGTACCTTGTATAAAGGAATTAATTCATTCCAAATGAAATTATGTTAAGCAAATTTTCCTTTATACAAATTTCCCATAGGAATGCATTGAAATGGAGTAATCCCATGTTTATGTTGTACGGATTCACCCCATAGGCCATTCTGTTAAGCAAATTTCCCCTATCTCCAGAATTATTTATGTTGTACAGATTTTATTTTATACAAACTGTTTGTTATACAAGGGTCCACTGTATATGTTTCATTTGAAATATTTACGCCCTGCCTTTCTCTGAAAAAGGACCCAAAAGTGGTTGGTGATGTTTTAAAAATAGACCATGATGCTGGGCTGCAGCAAATGCTGGTCCCTGAGTACTTAAGACAATTGTTAATCCTCCTCCTTCTCTTCTGTTCCCATTTTTTTTTAAAAAAAATTAATAATCAGCCGGATACTGTAAGTTTTTCTTTTTGTAAAAGAGAAAAAAGGAGCTCACAAAACACTTTATTGGAAAAGAACGAGAGAAAGGGTTAAAGGCTCAAGGGAGAAAAAAGGAAGCTACCGATCGCTGGAGATACTGTGCAAATTTAATTCTTCTCACTGAATAAAACACAGGAGACCATCTGAGCTGTAATTGGATAATGGCAGTAGTCTGGGGAAAATATTTTCTCTGAGGTTTAAGTGCTGCTTAATCTTGAGAGGCTCCCACTTTTAGTCTCTTTATTATGGCTGCTTCCAATAGGAAAGCGATTGCTCAAAACAACTTGCCACAGAAGATGCAATATGTGGAAGTGGTCCTTGAAATGTCTGTGAAGATTCTCAGTCATCCAGGTGAGGCTATCTGGAAGTTGAGTCATGGCAACTGGACTTCTTTTCTTGTGTGAGATTTGATCTCACAAGCCCCCCCAAAAAAAAATTTCCAGTTGCCATGACAACTTCCAGATGGTCCTTGGAATGTTCCAGAATAACAAAGATTTCTGAAAAGAATCCAAACGTGGACCAGAGTCCGTGATATCTCTGGAAGAAGCTGGTGGTGGACAAATTGTGAGGAGAGTTGAAGGAATCTTGGGTCCTTTTCTTGCTAGACAAAATGTCCATTTATCTGCTGACTCCCAGGCCTCAGCTGGACTTCCAGTGGACTTTTTGGGAGGCCACGGAAAGTGAAATCAAACATTGGCCCAGATAGTAGGTGGTCATGATCAAGAAGCGAGCGTGAGGCAGGGAGGAGCAGAACTTATCGATTCCGACAAAGAGGTCAGAAACAAGGAAGGAGAGGCTGCCAACAGAAGTGCTGAGGTGATGTTCTGGCCTGGACAAAGCCCGCCAGGCCATGACGCTGAGGAGGCCTGTGTAAACTGCTGTGGCCCAGGTATAGACGCCATCGAGACAGGGCAGCAAGAGGAGGATGTAAGACGTGACTGCAAAAGTTGCCATAAGGATGAAGATGAAGGGTCGAAATGGAGACCAGCCAAAAGCGGAAATATAGGAGATGTGGCATAAAGCAAAGGCAACCAGTCCTGCAAATAGAATTGGGGGGGGGGGGGAAAATAAAGAAATAAAATAATTAACATTCTTAAAAGACTTTCCATTCTAAAACTCAAAGAATGAGATCAGTAACGGCTGACTGAAGAAAATATAGCTTCCTGAATGGTACACCCCTAAGGACAGTTCTATCTTGCCCTGCCATATACATATTCCTTGGTACTGAGAATTTGACACCCCCTCTGAACTTCTTGAGGAATTTGCTTCTTTTCTTTTGCTGAAAAATAAAAAGCCAAGGCACTGGACTTCTTTGGTTCAAACTTCATTAATGTTTATAAGTCCTAGAAATTACCAATACTCTCGAGTAAGCAGTTTTCAATTTAATAGCTGCCACAGGTAAACTTCTTCCTGGATAGATGATGTAATCAACACTTGCTAGTATCAGATAAGATTAAGTTAAAGTAGAGATTTATGCAAAATATACAATATCTTGCATATTCCTCGCTTTCACCTATTCAGAGCTTAGAAGAGGCAGATCTGTATTCAAAGGGTCAGTTCAGCAAGAGAAAACTCATTGAACCAATTCAATTTACACCAGTGTTGACTGATCATTTATCAGTTCATTCTTCTTCAGAGAGGATTTGCAACTGCATGTGACCCCCAGATGGCTGGGCATAGAAGAAGAGTGCTACCTGTCGTTCTCTGATGCACTCTTGGGATGGCATACAGCAATACCAGTTCACTGATGTGTGGGGCACTTTTTCTACTGGTTCATCAAATCATAGAATCATAGAGTTGGAAGAGACGTCCAGGGCCATCTAGTCCAACCCCCTGCCATGCAGGAACTCCCATCACAGTTCTCCCAACAGATGGCCATCCAGCCTCTGCTCATCCAAAGATGAGGATGGACACATATTAGACACAGAGAAGATAGGTGGTTTGAGAGAGGGGTCAGGAAAGCCATTTATGTATTGAAAACCCCTCTCTCAACAGAGGTGGGGGGCTCAGGCACAGTCTATCTGCCGTTTATCAGGCTGTGATTTCAACAATACGTAGACAAATCAAAAATACTTCATGCCTTCACCACCAAGGCCATAGCTAACGACCCATACTTTATGGGTTTCAGCACTTTAGGCCATTGTTCACCTTAAGGCTATTGAGACTGTTGTCTACCTAACCAGCCTATTCAGGCCGTTGTTCATCTTATGAACCTATTTCATACCATGGTGACAAGAGGTCAAAGTGAACTATAAAATGGAGGACTAGCTTTCTTCAAATTGACAAAGCTATTTGGATGAGCAGCGAAACGTTTCAATCTCTCAAGAAAAAGAAGTCCATTTGCCATTACTCAACTTCCAGATAAACTCACCTAGATGACTGAGAATCTTCATAGACAGCCTCTGCTTAGAAACCTCCAAAGGAGACTCCTCCAACCTCCACATATTCTACTGCCGAACAGCTCTAGGTTTTGGCTAAAGCCACCCAAATGCTTGATGTTGCTGACCCAAGTTTCAAGCCACCTTCCCACTCCTCTGGAGCTCAGCTCTGTCAGGCCCCATCAAACCCCCCCCCATACCTGGAAGAAACAGCTGCGGCCACACCAAGCAGGCATCTCCCACCACTGACAAGAGCAGGCCTTGAAATAACCGCCGGCTATATGGTGTCCAAGCACCAGTACTGAAGGAGTGGACTACCACGAAAAAAGTCAAGGAGAGTGTCGGGAGGCATTTGACGACAGTGCTCAGCACGCTGGGTTCAGGAAGGCAGAGCGTGAAGTAGAGGACGCAGGAGGCCAAGAAAGGTAGTAGATGATACAGCTGAGTCCTTATCTGAGTGACATGAAACAGAAAATTTTATTTATTTATTTATTTATTTATTTATCTATCCATCCATCCATCCATCCATCCATCCACCCCATCTCTCTCCCATTGTAGGATCCAAGGTAGCGTATGGCATGTGTTAATGTTATTAAAACCGAATTTAAACACTGCTAAATAATAAATAGATATAAAATGATTAATAATGAATACTGAAAGCTCACTTTCAAGGCAATTTAAAAACCATTCCCCATCTATCAGTGACCCAAGAGCTATTGAAATACAGATGTCTTTGCGGTTGAGAGGACAGTAGGGAAAGGGTTAAGCTCGGAATAGAATTCTGTTACCTGGGGGCAGCCACTGAGAAGGTCCTGCCTCATCTCCTCATCCAATGAGGTTGCTGAGATGACAAAAAGGTTGATAGGTTGGGAAGGCTTATATGAAAAGATAGGTCCTTCAGATAAGCCTGGCCCCAAGACGTACAGTGATAGAAAGGTCATCATCAGCAACGGCCATGACATTTTGGACCTGCTGGAGGTTCTGAACCCCCTCCAAAGGCAGCCCCGCACAGAAGGTATTACAACAATCCAAACATGGTATAACTGAAGCACTTGGGCCATATTAGACTTCTTCAGGAAGAAGCATAGTTGTTTACAAAACCTCTCTTGGCCACCACCAAAACCCGGGCATCCAGGTTCAGAGCTCAGTTAAGGAATACAGTACACTCAAACTGTGGAACCTGAGTTTCTAGAGGAGGGTAATATGATCCGGAATAGATCAGATCCCTGTCTTGTGACCTGCTGTTCAATTAACTTGGGTACCACTTCTTTCTTGTTTGGAGAGAGTGCCAATTGGTTCAGCCTCATCCAGTCAATAAGTGACATCACATCAGATACTTGTTTGGAACTGAATTAGTTTTATTGGATTTAGATGGAAAAGAAACGAAAGGTGTGCCATCAGCATGGAACCCTGAAACTCCAAATCACATCTTTAAATTTTGTTTGTTTGTTTGTTTGTTTGTTTGTTTGATTGTTTGTTTGATTGATTGATTGATTTTTATACCACTCTGGGCAGTTAAAAACAATTGATTAATTAATACAATACAGTGCAAATAAACTGAAATAATTCATATAATTACTATACAAATATAATTCATAGCCTAAGGAAGATGAAGGAGAGCACCATAAAAACATCCTGCATATATTTAATAATAATAATAATAATAATAATAATAATAATAATAATAATAATAATAATAATAATAATAATAATAATAATAATAATAATAATAATAATAATGGGATGGTATATAAGCAGAACACATTATTATTATTATTATTATTATTATTATTATTATTATTATTATTATTATTATTATTCAGATACTGATATCCCGATATCAGGATCTGAAAATTGAACTTCAGAGACTCTGGCCTAAACTGGTACAGGTGGTCCCAGCGGTAATCAGCATGCTGGGTGCGGTGCCTAAAGAGCTAAGAAAGTATTTAGAAGAAAGTAGAGTTGACAAAGTCACCATCAGTCAGCTGCAGAAAACCACCTTATTGGGATCTGCTCGCATAATTCACCGATACATCACGTAGTCCTAAACGCTTGGGAAGCGTTCGACTAGTGATTTGTAACACAAAATCCAACGTAGTTATCTTGTCTGCTGTGTGATTAATAATAATAATAATAATAATAATAATAATAATAATAATAATAATAATAATAATAATAATAATAATAATAATAATAATAATAATAATAATAATAATAA
>JAHTLZ010000127.1:5792307-5847931 GCA_023846285.1 Phrynocephalus versicolor | reverse complement strand
AAGAAAGAAAGAAAGAAAGAAAGAAAGAAAGAAAGAAAGAAAGAAAGAAAGAAAGAAAGAAAGAACTAGGAGCTTGGTATTAAAGTTTCTTATTACAACTGAAAACTCCAGGACTTTCTGTGTTTAATGAAGGAGAATGAAGGAGAAAAGAAGAATAAGAAAGAAAAGAGAAGCAAAACAAAGAGAAAGAACATAAGAAAAGGAAAGCTTCCGAGGATTTTATTTGAGGAAGACAGTGTCTCTATAGTTCACTGGTAGGATCCTGGCTATTCCTGGCCAAGGGCTGCTACTAGCAGGTTGACAGAACTGTCAAGGTGTCCTGCTCCCAGTGCACCAGTTGCTGTCCCCCCTTCCTCCACGGCGACCTTAACAAACACTTACATGAGCCGCAACCTTTCTCCTGTACTGGGCATCCACCTCCAGAATATCCATGGCCCTTTCTTGGTGTCAGTTGTACTGCCGATCGTAAGGCAGCCAAGACCGATCGCAGTCGCACCTGGCACGGAGATGGACTTTCATCTTTTCCAGGGTACAAGGGGCCCTTTGATAACTGGCCAATCAATTCCACACTGGGCTGGAAACAACAGAATGAAATCTAGGAAGGAGTTCTACAGGGGGGGGGGGGGGGGGGGGGGGGGGGGGGGGGGGGGGGAGGATGAGCAGTTGCCAGACAGGGGATACCTGGCTCCGTAGTACTCTAAGTGAGAAGGATATTAGGATTGTTGTAGATCACAAACTGAATATAAGCCAAGAGTGTTTTGTGGCTGCGAAAAAGGCAAATGCAATTTTAGGAGGCATTGACAGAAGCATAGCCTCCAAATCCTGTGAAGGACTAGATCCCCTCTATTCAGCACTAGTTAGGCCTCCTCTAGAGTAGTGTGTCCAGTTCTGAACACAGTACTTCAAGAAGGATGCCAACAAACTAGAGCAAACTCAGAGGAGGGCAACAAGGATGATCAGGGAAATGGACACCAAATCCTATGAAGAAAGACAGAAAGAACTGGGCATATTTCGTTTTAAGAAGAGAAGACTGAGCGGAGAGATGAGAGCCCTCTTCAAATACATCAGAAATACAGTGGTGCCTCTACTTATGAGTGGCTCTACTTACAAGCAATTCAACTTAAGAGTGGGAAACTGTTGGTATTTTAACCAAAATTTAGATGTGTTTTTTATTTTATTTTTATTTTTATTTTTATTTTAGATATGGTTGCTCTACTTACAAGTTTTTCCATACGGAATGGATTAAACTCATAAGTAGAGGTACCACTGTACTCATACAGTGAAGGGGCAGGTTCGGTCCTCGGTCATTCCCAAATACAAGACACATAACAATGGGGTCAAGTTATAGGGCTCCAGATTTCAGCTGAATATCAGGAAAAACTTCCTGTGAGAGCAGCATGATAATGGAACCAATTATCTTGGGAGGAGGTGACTGCTCCAGCACTAGAGGCATTCAAGGGAAAGACAGATAACCATCTGTCAGATGTACTTTGCTCTGGATTCCTTCATTCAGCAGGTTGTTGGGCTTGATGGCCTTATAGGACTCTTCTAACTCCCTTATTCTATGATTCTGTGACGTGCATCACCCTGTCTCTGCTTGGTACCCGATGGTTAATATGTACCTGTTTCCGTTGGTTTGCCTGAGCTCCTAACGAACAGCACCACCACCCTCTTCTACCCTGTATCACTGAAAGAGAGATGAAGCAAAACCAGCTGGCTTGTAATGTGGAGGAAAGAGATGGCTGTAAGTAGCTCCAAGTATGTTACACCAATCATATGAGAGAGAGAGAGAAAGAGAGACTCAATGTGGCCTTGTGTGTCTTCCCTAACCTGGTGCCTTTCCAGGTCACTTGGACCAAAATTCCCAGAATTTTCCACCATCCTATCCATTTAGAAAGCCATAGATTCAGGTGTTGGCTTTCCCCAACACGCCTGGGAAAAAGCAAAGTCTTCTGCTTATATACCACCCCATACCACTTCAAGTAGTCTCTGGGCAGTTTACAGTTTAATTTCACTATGCAGGCTACACATTGCCCCCCCCCCCGCAAGCTGGGTACTCATTTTACCAACCTCGGAAGGATGGAAGGCTGAGTGAACCTTGAGCCAGCTACCTGGGATTGAACCCCAGGTCGTGAGCACAGTTTTAGCTGCAGTACAGGCATTTAATCACTGTGCCACGAGACCTGTACCTCAAACCCTGAAGAGCAGCTACCTATTAGAGTACACAATAATGAAACTGGTTTTTTTAAAAATGAGCTCTCCAATTGGTTCTGGTGACCCCAATACAGTTTCCAAGACACATGAGATATTTTGGCAGTGGTTTTACTGTTGATCACTAGAAATCTAACAAAGTGGAAGATAACCTTATGTCCCAGGTTCAAAAACCAGATTCAGCCACTATTCAATACATATACCCACAAATAAGGTTGTGTGTTTGGTATCTTTAGTCATTAGGGTGATCAGATACAAGATGAAAGACAGTTGTATTATTTATTTAGATTTTACAGAACTAAGCCCTTTCCAGAGGGAAAGATTGAAAAAAAAGTAGTTGGGGAACATCTAATATATGGTCTTCTCACAAGGATTTGGCAAGTCTTTGGTTCTGAGTCCCAAGTCTGAGTCCAAGTCTTTGGTACCAAGACCCACGTCGAAGCTTTTGAGATCTGACGTGACTTCAGTCTGACTTGACATCCATTCCCACTACTTGATTTCCCATCCCATCTAGTTCTACGTATAACTAGAAAAAACAAAAGATAATCCTGAACACCTTGGACTCTGTTTCATGCTGCGGATCTAGTGACAGCTTGGAAAAGCCACTTTTTCAATCTAAAACTCTCAGGGTTCTAATCCAGACCTCTTGTCTCTAGTTGTAGTTCAGGTTTATTCCCTTCCTCCTTGACTATCTCTGTCTCTAGAAAGAAATGTAAAGTGAGACACAACCTGGTGATCCTAGCAGGATAAGTCATCTTGGGTCTACGTTGTGATTTATCAAGCAAAGGCCAATGTTGATGAGGACATCAATTATAAACCTCCCAGAGATTGCTTTAAGTACATGGGGCAGAACATAAGCAGTGCACTTTGCTTTGCTTTATGACCCGAGAGAGCCACATTGCAAAGAAAAGGTGACTTATTATGAGCTTTGTCCTGCCCTTTGGGGTCTGGTGGAACGCCCAGCTCCTCTTCCCACAGGAATCTAAGAACAGGATAAAACTGTGGAACTTGCTACAATCATCTTGAGACAAGATGTCACAAAGCTAATGTTCCCTGAACAGAGATAATGTCTGAAACAGTCAAGTGAGGTAGCTGCCGCAGGATGGTGACTTTGGGTACCACAACAGTGTTTAACTGTTATCATTCTGATGACTTTAACCCGTGGTTTCATCGTATGGGGAACATGATGGAATCTTGCAGGACGTCATGACTGAAGTGCCACAGAGCTGAGTAAGCCATTTCCCCCTCCTTCCTGAAATTAACTATGAAAAAGGAGTGGAAGCCTCCTACACTTATTTCAGAACTATTCAGTCTCCTTTGGATGGATGGACGGATGGATGAACGAACAGTTACTTTCACATCCCCATGAGCATAAGATAGCAAACCTATCTCTCACCCTCCCCACTTTGACCTCACAGCAATTGTCGGAGGCAGTGAGAACATGACAGGAGCAAGACCAACAGGGAGTTTGAAGGACAACTGTCAGTCTGAACCCAGATCTTCCAGGTCTTACTCCAACTTTAGCAGCTACACCACACTGGAATGCCATCAAAAGGTGGAGTGGGCAAGGATGCTTTGTCTTGAGGGGATGGGAGAAGCCGACACCATCCAGGTCCCAATTTAACCAAAGCTGTCTCTTAGTGTCTTGGTCCATACTCAACTTAGTCAAGTAGATAATACCCATTGAATTATTTTGGCCCCAAAGGTGGAGAAATTCTGTAACAACCCCCTTCCGGAATCCCAGGCAGTAGAATAGCAGATAGGAATACTCTAGCTGGAATGGACAATTGGATTTAGAACACGTTGAATTATGCCCACTCAGTAGTCACTACTAGCCATACTGGTTGGGGATGATCAAGCTCGTAGTCAGACACAGCTGGAAGGGACCAGCATGTAGAAGCCTGCTTTTTAAGATGGCAGAGAAAGCCACACCATACTTCAGCACCATTAGATCAAGGTGGATTGTCTTCTTGGCACACTGAAGACAGGTTGAAGGGTTGGATCTTCACCGAAGCTCAGCTCAGAATTAAAATCCCAGTGGATGAAAGAAAAGGAAAGTCTCCAGGGCAACTTGGAAAGAGATCTTGCAGCAGATACAGGATGTAGTATGATGCAGTAACAATTTGTAAATGAAAACCATTCCTCTCTTTCTTTGCTAACTAATTCACTTTACTCATGATGCTTGTATGGTGCCTTGCAAGTCAAAGTTCTCTGAGCAGGTTGCAAGAATACAGATTGTAAAATAAAACAACATAGAAGGAAAGAAGAAACATATCCAAGGTCCTTCTTAGGACAGCATCTTTATTATTATCTTTATTCCAACCGAGAGAGGCTCATAAAACTACCACCAGGCACTGGACCTTCTCAGGGGTGACCCCGAACTCTGTCAGATGTGTTACTTGCAGTTACATGCCAGCCCCCCACCCCTTGTCCTTCTGAAAACGGGATAAAACCTTAGTGTCCAAAGAGGCTTTTGGAAACATCTTACCCTTGTAACGTCTCTGCAGGGCCATTGATTGAGTTGATCTTGATTTCCAATTCCATTTGCCATCCAGGTTCCCTTCTTATGTGGGATATCCCAGGTCAGTGTTGTGAACCTATGGCACGGGTGCCAAAGGTGGCACTCGGAGCCCTTTCTCTGGGCACCCAACATCGCCCCTTCACAGCCACTTATATTCAGGTTAAATTGCTGTATTGGCACTTTGCGATAAATTAGTGGGTTTTGAATCACAGTTTGGGCATTTGGTCTCTAAAAGGTTCACCATCACTGTCCTAGGTTTTGATTGTTCTCGGTTCTCTGTCTTTGCAGGTGGCATGGGAGCATGGTATTTTAACTATTGTTAGTCATCCAGAGTAGTACAGTAGGACCCCTGTATTCACTGATGCATTATCCACTGATTCAGTTATCCACAGTTGGCAGAGGAAAAAAGTAAGTAATTCAGCAACTGCAAAGCAAGCTACTGTACTGTCAAAAAAAGCAGCTGTAAAGCATGATACTGCTGTAAAACAGGTCAGAAACCATAAAGCAAGCTATTGCCACAAACAGAAGCTGTAAAGCAAGCTACTGTCGCAAAGCAGCAGGTTTTTTTTGGGGGGGTGAGATGTTGGTGTTCTCTCTTATCCACGGTTTTCATTATCAGTGGGAAGGCCTGGAACCAACCCCCAGCAGATGTTGGGAAGGACTAATGTGATTGTTTTTGAACTTGGCAATGCTGTGATTCATGCCGCTTGTACGTTTGATTTCAGCTATGAGAGGAGTTTGCACATATAGTAGAATTGGAGCCTGATTTGCTGCAATTAGATTGACAAAAAGAGCAAAGAAAAAAATAGTAGTTGGCTCGCCCAACCCTCACCCCAATTTCTGAGCTTAAAAAAAATGTGATTGAACTGTCTCCTTCCTTTGACTAATTATATGCAATTAAATCTGACCAACCAAGCCTCTATCAAATAAAATGGAAGTGTTTCTATGTGTTGAAGGCATAATTCCTCTGAAACTATAGGCGAACTATAAACATTGAAGTTGCCCAAGAAAAACAGATCGATCATTTAAAAACAGGGTGAGACAATTACAAGGTTATGTGCCTAAATATTAAAATGGGTGTGTGATTGTTTTGTGGTGAATGAAAAACAGGGCTAAACTAGGCCATGCCCAATGATGAGGTCAACGTTCCTTCATTATGAAATGCATACGTTGGAGTAAAATACACCGTCTTAATTTAGCACACATGGATCGGAACAAAAGGAGTCAAGGAATGCTGCTTATCAGCTTTCCTCTTTTCATCATTATTGTTGTTGTTGTTTTGACTTTTCTACTGCCCCATAGTGCTACAGCACTCTCTTGGTGGTTTACAACATAATTATGTAAGGAACACTTTACTCCTCTGTGAGTGGGGACTCATTTTAGTAACCTCAGAAGGACGGAGGGCTCAGTCAATCTTAAGCAAGCTACCTGCAGCCTGTTGGGATCAAACTCAGGATGTGAGCAGAGGCTTGACTGCAGTATTGCAGTTTAACCATTGCACCACAGGGCCGGTCATAACAGTGGAGCTAATTTAGGATATCTGCCTAATTTATGCAGTCCCAGAATGCTTGGGATGCCATGCTGTTCTGGAATGTTTCCCAGCAGCTGGTTCCTACAGGATAGTTTCTACTACAATAGCCACCATATGGGTCAATGGGGATGGCAGGAACTGTAGTCCAACAACAACTGGATACTTGTAGTGTGAAGCAGCCAAGCTTAAAGAGAGTTTGTGAGTTTTATGTTTTTAAAATCTTTACTACTTTTAACACTATTTTTCTAGTTCCGACTACATATATTCCTTCTATTCTGGCAAATTATAGTAATGGCTTGAATTACGAATGCCTTGAGCAATAAAAAACTTGAATTACTAAAGGAAATCTGCAGGTATAGGAAAATTAATTTGAATTATTAAAATTTAACCTTTTTTTTTGTTATGAAGTTTCCAATTGCAATACTGCCATTTAGTGGCCACCCCCCTACAGTACTGCAATTGCAAAGTAACCAGCATTTTATACAGAGAACAAGAAGTGGCCGTATTTGGCACAATTTGGGGGTCTTTTTGGAACTTTGGGGTGGATTTCTCAAGCGGTTGAAAGGTAGGGAGCCAAACTTCTATTGCTTGCATGCCTGTTACTTTGCTTTTTGCCTTTGTTCTCATGTTTGTGTGTGCGCTCATAATCAATGATTGTATCCTTCTCCCATTGACCTCCCACCCAACCATGTATACTGTATACACATATGCACAAGTAGCTCACACCTTACATCTGAGGAATCAGGCTGTATTTTGAACAAGCTCACACAAAGATAAATTGGCAAGGCTCTTACTTCATTTCCACTGTACTTCTTTTATTACTGTAGATGAGGTAAACAAATTAATGAACCCATTGTTCAATCCCAGCAAATCATCTGGGAAACAGTGGTGGCCTAATCTAGTAATAAAAATGCTATTTAACAGGAGGTCTAAAGAGGGTGATGCTTATTGTTCCATTCAATTAAAAAACAAGACAAAACAGGGCCATCTTATGACTCTTACCAACATGGCTAAGACGTCTGTAGACAACAAAAGAGGGACATGTGGTTGGCTCTCTTTAGGGTTATCTTAAGCATCCACTCTTCAGCAACAGCACTTAATTGCATTTGTGCCTTACGTAGCAATGGGCACATAGTGTTTTCCGCTGCTACATAGGGCTATTAAGAGTCCACTGAGAAAGCAAAGATGAAATACAAGTTTGTTGTCCTCTCCCAAAGGCAGACTAAAATTGAGAGGATGCTATTGTCTCTGAGACCAGCTCACTTGAGGGGTTGCTCTGGGGGAGTAGTTCTCCCTCACTTGGAAAACATGTGGGTATAATCTCTGGATTCTCTCAGTGATTGTACATATGATTTTGCCAGGAGCAAAAATGGAGAAGCTTGCTGCTTAGACTAGTGGCCTTCACTATTTTTAAAGCGGTGAGCCACTTTGGCTGAAGGTGTGATCACCCAAGCTCACTTAAGAGGTCTTTCCATTGTTCCATGGCAGGATCTGCGTTTCCCACCCCATCCTAGTCACAGTATATTCCAGGGGTCCTCAACGTTTTCAAACAGTGGGCCGGTCGACCATGCCCCAAACAGCACTGGGGGCCGGACTACAGTCCAAAAAAAAAAAAAAAAAGGACAACATGGAAAAAAGGTGGGAGGGAGTGGGGGACCTTGCCGTAGCCCTCCCACTTTGAATGCCCCACTAGCCAGCATGCTAGATCAGCATGCTGATCATCTGAGCGGTAGTTGGGGGGAGTGGGAGAAGCGACATAGCCCACTGCTTTGAACTGTCTCAGCAATAGAAGCAGCTGTGGAGGCTGGCTTGCTCGCAAAGCAGGGGGTAAGTCGGGGGTTGTAATTAGTCCCAGGGCTGGATTCAGACCCTTGGGGGGTTGCATCCGGCCCCGGGGCCTTAGGTTGAGGACCCCTGGTGTATTCGCTGGTCACCTCTCCACCCTGGGTATCAGGCAAAGCCTTACCAATTCACCATTAAATAGACAAATTCTGAGAACCTTGACTTCAAACTGAACATCTTCTGATCCCCAAGTGATCTGCTCTGACCAATGCTGCAACATCTCCTGGGAAAAGGGTCTGTTACTGATTGCCCTCCATTATTCAATTTTCTCCACAGCCTCAGTACCTGAACAGTATCACTGCCTCTACTCAGTCAATGTTGCTATTGGCTTTTCCCACCACAGCTGACTGATCAGTTGCTGAATCCACCAAGACATGTCTTTTTAGCTTTAGAGCAAGGCAAAGCTAGAGAATGAGAGCAGCTGCTGCAAAAAAGGAGAACACCCTTGAAATGACTGGGAGCCTTTGGCAGGCCTTGCGGTGCAGAAGACTCCTCTGGCCTATTCCAAGTGGAAAGATCTGAAGGAGTGAACACATGTGCTCTTTCTTTAGGTTCTGTCTCCAGGATCCAAAATGAGGCATTACCTTCTCATATATTTTTCTCTTCAAGTATCACCGAGGACTTCTGGGAAAAGTCAGAGGGCTCCATGATTCAGCACAACTGATTTAGAGGCGTGGCACATCTTCCTCTGAATACTATAATCCTAACACACCCTTTCTGGCAGTGCTACAGCTTTTAGACTCAAGCTTGCTTGATGTGTAGATCTGCTACATGTACACATATGTAGTCTATTGGCCATGGCCACCAGGGAGCTGCCTCCCCTGACTCCCGGAAGTAGCACTGAGGTAACGAGGTAACAAGGAAGGCCTACTTGGAACATCAGTCAAGCCAAAGAAAGGGCTTCTTCTCCTGTATTTGCATTCAGTTTCTTTCCAGAAGGACAAACACCTAAGAAGAACAGGAGGGCCCCAAATGCAAATATATGGCACGGATAACTTACCACACTGCAAAGCAGGATCGTACGCAGGACCATCTCAGAAGCACTTGTCCATGTAAGGCATTAGCTCCAGAATCTAACGTATCATAATGGAAAAATTTGCTTTCTTCCCCTCTCCTTCTGTACTGCATCTATGCATCTATTCCACTGTGAGCCTAATTTCAAGAACTCTACAGCACTGAATGAGGCCATCTAGTGGACTGTACTATTTCAGAGAATATGAGTGAAACCACTGTTAAAAAGAAGTTCCTGTGCTTACAGCAGAGGTAAACAATGCTTCCTATAGAAGTGTTAGGGTGGAACACCTACCGGTCCTTGTCACCCTAGCCAATGGGAAAGGACTGAGGGAACTGCATTCCAACAACATGTGGTGGTTCATATGTACTACTCCTCTTTGAGTTCCAAGACCCCACAAATAAAAAGCTTCCTCTGTTTATTATCTGTTTGCAGACGGTTCATAACAGAGGGGAACCGCCAAGACTAGAATCTCACACTGGAATGAACCAGAAGGACATCTGCTTCCACTATCAGGATTCTGGGTAATAACAAAATAAAAAGAACGCATAAAAGAACAAACTAAAAAGAAAAAAAAATACGGTGGCATCTTAAAGACTGTTACATTTTAATGTGAACTTTTGTGGACAAGTCCACTTCCTCAACATTTGGGAAAGAGATATAGCATGACCAATGTTTATACATGCCAACAAGAGATTGTGGTTGGTTGGTAAGGAAGTCAGTGGGTGGCTTAACATTGGAGTAGTAGCATCTTGTCATTGATGGTAGTGCCGTCAAGGATGTGGAAACCTCTGACATGGAATAATAATGGTAGACTAACATGAATATTAATTAGCACGCTATTGATTAATTCATACACCTTTGTAACTGTTTTATAGAACCTATAAAGAAAAAATTGTTAACAGCTGTAAAATCAGTCTCCTCAGTATAATTAACATCCATGTTAGTCTACAATTGTTATTTCACATCCTTTATAGCACAAGCTTCAATAAAATGCCTGAATAGCAAATGTTATTATCCCATTATTAAACACCCAATAACTTACCTAGATGACTAAACACATCCGATCTCGCATGATTTCAGAGGCTAAGCAGGGTCGGCCCTGGTTAGTACTTGGATGGGAGACCACCAGGGGATACCAAGTGCTGTAGGTGCCTGGAGTAGGAACTGGCAAGCCACTCCAGTATTCCTGCCAAGAAAACTCCATGGACACGGAGTCACGAAGAGTTGGTCAAGACACAACACACACGCACGCACACACACACAACTTACTAACCAACCACAACCTCTGTATTTTGATGCCATACATTTTGCCATGTTACATTTCTTTCTCTTATGCCTTAGAAAGTGGACTCGTCCATGAAAGCTCATACTAAAACATAACACTTTTAAGGATCCATCTATTCTTGTTTTTTTTTTTTAAATTTAGTCTTTTATTTTGTTCTTATCATGCTTGGACTAACATGGCTACCTCTTTTATCAGGATTCTGTAACCTACATCTGCAGCACATGGAGAAGAAGTCAAAGGACAATGAAAGATTAGGGGGGGAAACTTGACAAAAAGAAGGCAGTCAAGAAACTAGTCTTGTGCACAAAACAAAACAGAGAAGAATCTTTTATGGCCATAGAATCTCTTTATTCAAACAAAAGACACACATACACACGCACACGAGGAAGAAGGGGGCGGGGAACTGACATGGCATAACGCAGACAACACGAAAGGCCACTTCCGTCCTTGGTGGTTTAAGAGCTTCAAGAAATATTGCCACTTATATTGGAGGGAGGAGTTGGGAGAGACAGGAGGAAGTACAAATCTACTGGACCATCTGCAAGTCAAGAGGGGAGGGGAGGGGAGGAGTGCTCAGTGCTTAGGTGAGGAAACTATTCCTCCCAATGACTTCTTCCTGCCACCTTTGATGCTTAAAGATGGAATGCCATGAACCTTGGCATTAGATCTGCTTGCTACCATCTTTCTCGCCTCCTTCCCCATCCTGAGACCCACAAGCACCGGCATTCCCTACCATCCAAATTTTCAAAGCATTCTCAGACAAGCCTTCTTGTTTGGATTCTGCATTCAGAGGGAAGGATGAGGCAGTGATATCACATGTTGTTTTAATAAAACACTATAAATGGAGCTTTAGAAAATCCAAAAATACCAATGGCTTGTTGGGTTGATAGGGTCGAAAAGAGGGAAAAGCCCTAATTCAAGGGGCTTTGGTGGAGAATTCCATTAGGATCTGATGGGAAACGAACAGTAAGGCTGGGAATGAAAGCTTATTGGCCTTCAAAGGATCTCTTCAGAGGGTGTGATATAAAGAAAGAACGTGGCATGTTCAGGCGCCTCAAACACGGACAGTTTTGCATGAAAATCAGAAGTGGGTTTCAGAGCAAGATCTCTTAGGAAGAGGCAGCAGTGTGTGATTTTTCAATAAATAAAAAAACAACACCCACACCTACTAAGCAGTTCTAGCGATGATAGGAGAAAATGGAAGATACAAAAGTTAACATTTCCAGGATATGCTGCAGACAGATAAAAAGAATTCCTCCCTTATCTGGAACACAGAGCCCTCCTTGATAGCATTTAAGGGGAAATAATCGATTTTTTTTCAGTCCTATGCTTAGGATATGTTTACAGAGACAAAGTACTTGCTACTGCAAGAACAATGAGTGAGCAGGCCAAATTTCAGACACCAAAACCTTTCTGTCTGTTAAAGTGCAGCTTATGTGTTTGAACAACATTATTGGAAGTGTGGGGCAAGCTAGAGTGCAGACAATGGTGCAGCAAAGACACCAAGCCCATAACTCACTGCCATCCTTGTGAGATTTGCTGGACTTTTCCAAATTACAGATCCATGACTGGAGCAAAGAGTCATGTCCAAGAACAACTTGCATCTATACTAATTGGAAAATTACCTTTTTAAACCTTCTCTGGATGTGCTTCTAAGAACTATCGATCACAGGAGGAAAGATGCAATGACAGACTACTGTGCTTCCCCCTAGGCCCTCTCCACCCACACAATGCAGCTTGTGCATGAATTTGTGAGCCTTTAAGAGATCCACACACACACACACAACCACACACACAAAAGCAGAGGGAAATAGGCGGGGAGGTAGAACCTAGTGGGAAGAGAATGGGATGAAGTTAAGATTATATCCTAGTGAACTGGTGAGAATTAGGGGCAAGGAGAACCAGAATGATTAGCTTTTAGAAACATCAGTTCTGATTTCACATGGGCATACACTCAAAACACTTAAAATCCTCATTAGGTTGATTATAGAGCTTGAAAAGATCCCGTGTTGGACAACAAATCCCAGAAGCCCCAGCTAGCATGGTCACCGGCCTTTTCCTTGCCAATGGCTGAGTGATTCTAGGAACTGTGGATCAAGAAAGGAACTTTTCCAGGATCTGGAAGGGGGGGTTGAAAGCCCTCTGAGTGATGGGGCAGTTCCAGGGGGTTGTAGGAAGAAAGGGTTTACATGCAGGAACCCTAAGAAGCTTGTGCTGCTTTCGTCCCCCCCCAAGACATCTGCTGATCTCATGGAGATGAGCATTAAATGAGTTAAGTAGGGCTAAGCACATAGATCTTAAGTCACAAAAATTCCATCCCAAATGGACAGTTGGGAAAGGAAAATTCTTAAGAGCCCTCCTCCCCTACCAACACGGCCGCCAAATCCTTCACGGCACTCTTAAGCCTGAGGTAGACGCCTTTGTCAAAGCCAGTTATGACTTTTGCCAAGCAAACCCCCAATCCTTCTTACTCAATGATGCATAGCTATGGATATCACCTGCATCCCTGGGGACAAATTTAGAGAAGCAGACGATGGGGGGGGGGGGACAGGAGGGTGAAAGAAGAAAGGGGTAGCAGATTGTGCTTGCAGGCGGGCCACTTGAGTCTGAGGGAAAGGGAGAGAGGAACGTCTGCTCAACTTTTGGCCTCCATGCCTCACTCGCTGTCATCTCATCAGAAGACCTCTAGTACAATTCAAGTGTCAATTTTAATTGCACCCAAACTGACAAGGTCTGCTCAGTGCAGCAGTGTGTACGCTTTCGTGGAGGTGGGGGGGGGGGAGAGGAGGCAAAGGAGAAGAGACCTTGTGCCAAAGGAGAGGGGTTGCCACCGTCTTCCCGGGGGTCGTGGGGGGGGAGAGATGCTGCTGCTGGGATTCGCCAGCCAAGGGGCCACAAGGAGGAAGATTCTTTTGCCCTCGGGCACACACGTCTGTTTCTTTCGCAGGTGCTTGTTGGTTCCAGGTCCTGATTTCTTCAGTGAGTGCTTGGGGTGGGATAGGGAGAGAAGCTGGGCCTTGCCATTGCCTCTTGCTGCTTCCTCTTCACCCCCACCCCGACCCTCCAACCTGCCCACAGGGATGAAGGCACCGGAAGGACTGGAGACAGTCCCTGGCAAAATGGACTTGCAGCTGCGGTCCTTTCCCAGCAACGAGACCCACTGAGAAGTTTTATCTGGGGAGGAAGAAAAAGAACATGATCGGCTTGGACTATGGCTTCTATATATCACATTTATGAGGGGATTTGGCTCAGCCGCATGCATAGAAGGGATACTGCGTAACATGGAAGTTCTGTATCGTAATGCAGAAGTTTAAAACGTCTTTCGAGTGAGGGGTAAACAAACAAAAGTCTGACCATTATAGGTGCAGAGGGTATTTTGTAAACAGGCAGGACTGTGCACCTGCTAAACAAAATCAAGGTTCTGTAGAATGCAACTTTTGCATTGCGTAAACAGGTGGCAAAAGGAAACAAGTCTGCATATATGGCCCAAAGCACACTGCATTTTAAAAAGATGAAAGAAACAGAGTTATGCAGGGCATGGAAGTCCCATCCTGCCTGTTCCAAATCTTGATGAACTACCAGATCTTCCTATAGGCTACAAATGTCGGTCTTTCAAAAAACTGTAAGAAATCAAGATATGCCCAAGGAATGAAATATTTTGTATCAAAATATCCCACTATACTGTGTACCCAACGATTCCCAGAAATTGCCACCCATGTCCTACACCTTTGTAGAGGGATGGGCAGAGAGAAGGCCGCCATCCTCAATGTCTGTCGGGCTCTGTTATTCCACCCCTTTACTTATCTCCAATACCTCACCTGGCCGTCGGCTGCTGCTGCTGCTGCTGCTGCTGTTCTTTCTGTGGGGAGCTGTGCTCAGACTGTGTAGCCTCTGTTGTGGTTTCCTCTAGAGGTTGGGCAGAATCAGAGGTAGACGGGGAAGGTTCTACTGTGCTGTTAAGCAAAGCAAAAAGGCAGTCAACACAAAGGGGTGGCTATGGGGCAAAAATGTTCTGCTTCTCCCTAACCCTAACCCTAACCTCTGACCCAGACAAGCCGCATAAGTAGTGTAACTCTGTATCATTTTGGTTTATTTGTCATTCACACTGCTCCCACATTCAGTCTTACTCTGTATCTATTATTAGAAAAATGTCCACCCCTGCAACAGTACTGGATCACAACAACTCCTGTACTTCAGAAGCACCCAGTTTAACCTTCTTGACTCTTTTCCCTTCCTAATCCTAACCACCACCATGAAGAACAAAATCCATATACAGTACATGCATTCCTAAGACATCACCCTGGCAGACACATTTTGGACCTGTGGTTTCCACAGCCCCCAAGCAATGGGTCTCCCTGTGCAAGTAGGATGCATGGGGCTAGACTGGCTTTCCACTACGTGTCAGTCATCGTACAGGCTGTGAAGCAACAAACAGCCACCATCTATGAAAATCCTCGGTAGACTTTCCTGTCCTGAAGGAAATATTTGAGGAGGAGGTTTACTCCTTTGGCCCTGCATTGCTAAGGCACTCTGGAAGAGCTAAGACAAATCTGTCAAATCAGCCTCTGCCTTTTTATGACTTTGCAGCTGGATGGAGCAAGGCTTTTTTGTCCTGCAGCTGCCAGGACAATCCCTGCATCTCTTTATAGCAGGGACGGGAAAGTTCTGGAAATCCAAGACTAAGAGTACTGGGGGAGGGAAAGCGATGAAAGAAAACAAATACCAATGGAAAATAAACCCACGCATCTCTTCCAGCTGGGCGACCCCTGGAGAGAATCTGCCTGTAAAGTCACTGCTCTTGGATGCCCACTCACCCCCCCAACACACTTCCCCCCCCTTTTGGCAAGGAGGGCTGGGGGGGGGGGGCTCAAAAAGCCACAGTGGAGAGCATGAAGTTCAGAGCCGACCTTGGACTGCATCAAACCAGGAGGAAACTGAGTGCATGTCAAGGTTACTAGAAAACAGCACCACATTTGTCACAATGACTACAGTGAATGCAAACATTAAAGCCTCTTAATACAGATGATATCCATCCCTGACAATTACTGGAGGAGTCAGCCAGAACTGGCACATTTTTTTTTTAACGACTGGCTGTCAACCCCTGCAAAATCTTCAGGGGAAACAACAGCTAACTGGCTTCCAGATAATGTCACGCAACTGTACCTCACAACCGTTTTCATGGTTGAGGGATTTGGTGGGTCACATCCTTCTGGGGGACCTGTGTCGGGAACAGGAGGATCCTGTTGAACACTAGAGGCTTCTGCACAGAACAGGAGAAAAAGGCAGGATGATGAGAAATGGAAATACAAAGGGGGGAAACTGAGGCTGGGCCATATAATAGGATGCATGGCAGTAAGAGCAGGTTCTGCAGATGATGAAAGCCTGAGCAGTGGAGAGCCAAGCCCCACTTGATGATCATATATCTCATATTTAAGGCTTCAAACAGAACAGGCTAGAGGGTTTTTTTTCCAGCATCTCTCCCCATCAACAGGCACTAGACACACAGTTATATGACTGAAACACCTCTGGAATCCAGCTATACTAAATAGTCCCTGAGACATCCCACACAGTACTTCTGATATGTATCATGCACCAGAAGGCATGTCTTTATAGCAGCCACCTTGGATGCTTTTATTTCAGAGAAGCAGAACTGTCAATGGGTAGATCTTGTTACTCCCTGCCCAAATGGCCTCCTTGTCAAATATAAAAATAGGAAGAAAAAAAATCAAATGTCTCCTTGCACTACCACCCCTGGAAGTGAGATGCAGGATTAGACAGCTGAGCATGCAGAGTATCTCAGGAATGTTCACAAATATAATAGCAGTGGCACAATGGAAGTGGGTGCAGCTTGCCAATGGCTAATTGTATCTCGCCCAGAGAAGCCTTTGTTGCCAGAGGGTGCGGTATACAAGCCTAATAAATAAATAAATAAATACTTTTGGTTGTAGTCACCTTGTGACGATTCAGAGTGCAACTTAACTCCGGCTGGGGATACACTGCTTTGCATCTCTTCCTGAGCAGGGGCTGCAGCAGAGGCAGGGCCTGTAAGTGCTTTGGAGGGACTAAAAAGACAAAAGGATACACTAAGAACAACTAAGAAAACTCAAGAACAACCCAGATTTGTCCCTGCTAAGAGGCCATTAGGATCAGGCCTCTTTAATGAACTCCAAAACCCCTTCTGGTTAATTACTGCCACATGCCACTTTACCCCCAAAATATTGCTCAGGGCCCGCCCCCCCCCCCCTCAAATGGACTCAAGCATTCTGGGGCATCACCTCTCTTGCTGGGGGTGGGGCTCAGTAAAAGAGGCCCAGTTCTCATTTGCTGTGGCATCTGAGTGGGACCGGTCCCACAGTGCTGCGCCGGTGTCATCTGCCACAGGCTCTGAGGGTGCCACAGGTACTGAGGAAGGATCGGAGGAGCCATCTGTCCAGCTAGGATCTAGAGAAGAACAGATTTGTACCAGGGATATGAGATCCGAGCAGTCCTATCACCCACAATTAGAAATAACCACATGGTAGTAAGGGCAGGCCATTACGTGACCCTGTAGCCCAGGGAAGGAGAATTTTTGGCATGCTGGGATCAATCTGCCCCCCCCACCCGCCAAGGCTGCAAAGGGGTGAAGAAGGCACTCTTAAAGCCCCACCCCCACTGAGCAGAGATTGTGCCCTCAAAAAAAAAAAAATAGAATATGCTGGGATACATTCCCCCCTCCCCATTTATGGATCACAATGTCTATCGTTTGGTAAACAGAAACCACGCTTGCTTCGTGTTTCATCTACACCCCTGTGATAACCCAAAGGGGCCCAATGAATCCTGACCTCCTAGGGTTCTCTCCGCCTTCGGCTGCTCACCACAGCCATTGCTGATGGGGCTGACATCTCCATCTCCCCCGCCGGGATCCTCTTCCTCACCCCCCTCTCCCTCTTCCGAGTCTTCGCTGTCCTCACTATCTGTGCTGCCAAGGCTTCTGTAAGAAGAGAGGGAGAGAAGAGAAAGAAGGAAATGAGGATGTTCCAACTGCCTGCCTGCCTGCACTGAATCACCCACTATCAAACTCCCTCCTCTCTGCTTGGATCGGCACGGTCTCTTTCCTGTCACAAGCAAAGGATCTCCTGACCTACGCCTGAGAACCTTTTCTCTGCAGGTGCTGAGGACTGAGGATCCAATAGTACATCCCTTTGCATGTACTAGTGGAGTTTGTTCCTGAAGCGAAGTATTTATATAGCAGAGGTGGGCAGTCTGTGGCCAGTCAGATATTGCTGGATTCAGCCTGCCATTAGCCCCAGCTACATAGCCAATGGTGACAGAAGATGGGTGATGTAGTCCAACAACATCTGGGGAGGCACAAGTTATCTTATTTACGTGATGCCAGGCGGGGAAAGGCATGCAAAAAGACGACACAGCAAAGTAGGAGAGTATTCTCCAAGTTACTGGAAGGATGGAGGACAATTGGACGGAGTGACGTACTATTTTAGACTTGCTACAGAATTCTTTTTTAAAAAATCAAGAAAATGCAGATGGTGAGATTTCCAGGAAATTCAGTGTGAATTGCTGGTCCTAGCAAGCTTGGCCACCTGAAAGAGGAAAGTAAAAAGTGGCAGGGGCTATAAAAACAAGCAAGTGAACACTGTCTCTAATATTACAATATGGCTACAGAATTCTTTTTTAAAAATCAAGAAAATGGACAAGGTGAGATTTGAAAGAAATTCAGTTTGAATTTGTTATTCAATTGCTGGTCCTGGCAAGCTTGGCCACCTGAAAGAGGACAGTAAAAATTGGGAGGGACTGTAAAAACAAGCAAGCGAACACTGTCTCCAATATTACAATTATTACTTTGGGCATGCTAGGAGTAAACATGTATCCCAGAAAGTAAGCCTAATAGATGGTCTTAAACTGAGACAGCTTACACAGGAGCAAACTGCATATAGCAAATGAGTGAAATTAGACATATGGTCTCATTCTGTACATTTAGAATACAGAGGCCGATACAGCACACTGAACGTCAGCTTGGACTGCACTGTTCCTAAAATAGGGCTGTACATTATTCAGTAGTTCAAGCTGTGCTGAGCACTATGCAAACCAAGAGGTCTTTGCGCAAACGGCCTTCTTACCCAAGCTTACTTAGCAGAAGAGTCAGCTGCAGCCCCTGCTGCAGAAAGAGGCGTGATGCCCCATGTTAAGGAGCTGTGAGGAATATGCAAAGGAAGGCCTTTGGAGCACCGAAGGGCACCCTGCTCGTTCAATGGAAGAAGGCTACACACTCTGTGGAGTCGTTTCCCTGTCCACCTAGGAGGGATGAAGTTTCTAGAAATCCTGGCTGCTGAACTGGCTGGAAGAAAGAAAACTGCATCTACCCCACTTTCACATCAGCAGAAATCACCTTTTACGGGTTTCCATCCAGAGACAGAAAAAGGGGAGAGAAAAGGAACAAAATGCACAAGAGCCAAGGAATGGTCTCCTTGTCTAGAAGAGAAGGAGAAGGAAAGGCTTTAAGATAGGATGTTTGCCAGTTAAAGGCAAGCACATCAAGTGTAGTGCTCGACCAGGATTCGAGAGATCCAGGGTCAAGTCCCCTCGAGTCACGAAAGAAGGCACAGGATGACACGGGCATAGTCACTCTTGCTTAATCCAGCCTGCACTCCAGTGTGGTGGTGAGGAGAAAGTGTGGAATGAAGACACCGCACATGCCAACGTGAGGCTTGCTGAAGGAAAGGGAGGATATAAATATAACTAATAAATAAGGATGGATATTTTGAGTGAGGCGAGAAAGACGGAGCATAGTTTTAGGTTTCTGGAAGCAAAAGAATATATATTGAATAGGAAGACCATTCCATGTGGAAGGAGAGTGAGAAAGAGAATTGAAGCAAGCCACCAGGGCCACTGGGCCCCGAAGCTGGCCTGATGCCCACCTGACTGCTGTAGCCTGTGCTGTGCCGGAAGAGATGGCTGCCTCCTTCTGCCAGATGTCTTCCCCATCAGAACCGTCCGCCTCCTCCTCGTCATCAAACTGCTGGATCCGCTCCTTGTAGCAGATGTCAAAGAGGTTGGAGTTGGGCTGTGAGGGGAAGAAAGGCAGAGGAAAGTAAAGGACAAGCTCAGGGCGGGAAGCGGGGTGAGGGAACGGGTCAAAGGAGGGCCACTTACGCTGTCATCGTCCGCATTCAAGGAGAAGGAGATGTTGGCCGTCTTGTCAAAAGGTGCACTGAAAGAAAGGAAGGAGAGACCAAGATGAGGCCTGGGAGAGGGTGCTGTGCCCTCAGAGGGGAAACCAGCAATGGGCTCGTTTGGATTGAAGGGAGGAAAAGGGAGGTAGCAGAATCTATTCATTTCCCTTTTTAAAAAGCTTTGGAGAATAAACCAGTTCCCACTTGCATAGGTAGCTCTTTTTAAACAACAACCCCATGTTAATCAGTATTAGTGCACCTACACTGCAGATGCAACAAAAACAGCAGCTTGTCTATGGTCTCATAGCAGGCAAGGTCTTGAAAAGTGCTAATTAGCGTTGCTAAGTTTTGGCTTAATCTTTGCTATGGTGTTCTATGACTTTTCTTCATGCCATACAACAAATTAAGAATCTCTCCCTTCCATATAAGTATTTGAATATGTATTAATTGTATTGGACGGTATATTATCCCTCCTTATTGTAAGCCACCTTGGGCCCTTTTCCAAGGAGAAAGGTAGGGTAAAAATACTCATAAATGAATAAATTAAAAAAACTGGTCCAAAGTTCCTACTTTGTTTATTATTGCTTGGCATAAATCTCTTCCAAGTCGAAACAAAATGCCAGCCTCTTGTTCTCAAATACTGTATATCCAACAAAGGAATCAAAAGCAGCAGAATATCTGCAGCATTTATCTAATTCATAGCAATGAAAAAAAACCAGACAGCTATAACATAACTAATTTGTTAAACAGCTTATTTGTATTTCAATCCATAGCTCTCCTAATTTCCGAATTGTTGTAATTACCTGGTTTAATTTCCATTTCCTGGAATTTTAGTATTTTTGCAGAATTGCATATTGCTTTGTGAAGGATTTAGGCTGAAAAGCAATTCAGAAATATTCTAATACACCTCCAGCTTATTCCTGAATGGCATCTACACACAGTAGACAGAACAGACTTCCTTGCAGGTACAGCCAGTGGTATCAAGATCCAAATAGGTCACTACCAGCAAGTCCCCGGGCCTGCCAAATAACCTACATACCCACACACCCTGTGGTTTGCTTTGTACCATCGTAGTCCACCATATTTCACAAGAGGCACAGAGCAGGTAGTCAAACACTCACACACCTCCAAGAGTGAGGGTCACAATGTTTTTGAGTAGAAGATATGTGGTTTTTCTAGCCTGAACTGCCAGAGTGACAGATCCCGTGTTGGCAAAACTGCAGGTAGGCACTGACGGGGCCAGGGGGAGGGGGGCAGATATAGCCCAAGGTCACTGCTTGTAGGGGAAAAGGAACACAGCAGCGCAGGTTGACATTTACCTTTTCAGCTGTCGGTAGTGAGCGCTGCAGGGCAGATAGGCAGAGAAAGTGGGAGAGAAAGAGAGAAAGAGAGAGAGGCAGACATATGAAATCAAGAGATTGGGGAAGAGGGAGAAAAAGAGACTGTCCTGTTCAAGGGAGCTGAGGATATTGCCAATAAGGCCCAGGCTCCCTCCTCTTTTGCGCTGGTTGTGCTCTCCAATGAAGGTGCTTTGGGGGGTGGGGTGGGGGGCTGCCAGAATACTGGGCAATCTTTGTTGGGAACCCATGAATCCAAGATAACTCCCTAGCAGGCAAGAGTGTCGAGTTATAGGGAGAAGTGAGTAAAACATACCAGGAGCCAGATCCTCTGGGAGGGAAACAGGGTCAGGACAAAATTACATCCTCCTCTTGGCTTCTGAACTTGGAAAGCCACATGTAAACATGCAGGCTTCCTGAAAGCATTTGAGTGGCCAACATGGGAAGAAGGCTGCTAGATTAGAACCTTTTGCTTTGACCTAATTTGGAGTGTTGTGTTCTGATAATCTGCCAAGACCCTTTCAAAGAGTCCAAGGCTCCCTCTAAATAAATGAGCCTAGATATTCCAGGGAATTTAGGTAGAATCCTGGACATATAAGCAGACCCTTACATTCCTGGCTTCTCCACATTTTCTCTCAAGAGATGTCAAACAGTGCTGCCTTTGAGGCATGTTATTCAGACCGGTGCTACTGCCCTCCAGGTGTCTTGGCCTAAAACTCACACATTATCTCCACCCACCATGGCCAATGGTTAGGAATGATGGAACCTACAGGCCAAGACGCCTTGAGGGATCAAAGATGAGGAAGGTTAATTTAGCATCTGCTACGGCAAGGTCTCAAGGATCTTCTCTTTCTCCCCAGGCTTGCATTGTGCATTCATGTGGTTCTGTGACACATGTTCTACCACCATGTTAACATTAAAGCAAAGTGTTCTGCTTATATACCACTCTGTAACACTTCAAGTAGTCTCTGGGAGGTTTACAGTTTTTAATTACAGTATGCAGGCTACGCACTCCCTCCCCCCCAAGCAAGCTGGGTACTCATTTTACCAACCTCAGAAGGATGGAAGGCTCAGTCAACCATGAGCCGGCTACCTGGGATTGAATCCCAGGTCATGGGCACAGTTTTAGCTGCAGTACAGGCATTTAACCACTGCACCACGGGGCTATTAACACAAGTGAAAACCAATACAGTGCCCGAGTTCCCTTACTCTGTCAGTCCAAGCAGCTGCAATCCCATACACAGGATTACAAACGCCCCCCCCCACAAGTTCTGGTTCTGAGCTCCTCATGCAATCATGCTTTCTTCCCATATTATGCACTTTCACCATGTTGCCATCTTGTTCCCACAGGAGACATGGCTTATCCTTGGCTAAGAAGCACAGAACAAATAAGAAGAAAACAATTAAAAAAAGAGAGAAAGCGATGGACTTGTATAGTGCAGCAAGAGCTAAGGAAGAAAATAAATGCACTAACTTGACATTTTCTTCTTGCTCTCCAAATTCTTCATCATTAAAGCCAAAGTGGTCAATGAAGGCTGAAGTCATCTGCTGCAACTGGTAATCTACAAAGGCCTACAGAGAGAAGAAAAAGGGGAGCCAAGAACAAACGTCTTTTAGCTTTAAAAGGAATACTGGTGAAGAGATAATGACTAATAAGGTCTAAAGTTCCCAAGGTGGGAACAACAGCTTACCGATCCCCTTACCTTAGACTTCATGACTTCCACAGAATTTTGAATTAACAATTTGAAAGAAAAAACAACACCTCTATAATTCCTATTGTTGTGTAGGAAGTTTATCATTTCTTTATTTTAATAATTTGAGTGGCAGTTGGGGAAGGGGAAGAAAAGAAATAAAATAATTCAAAGGATGTTTGGAGCATGCATGCAGACACTTTTAGGCACCATACATAATTAGGGTCTCTCTCTCTCTCTCTCTCTCTCTCTCTCTCTCTCTCTCTCACACACACACACACACACACACACACACACACACACACACACACACACACACACCAAGTTCCTACGGAACCAAACACAAGCTGACTGTTTTAGCCCCATGCAAGGCAATATGAGGTAAGGGGTAATGCATGAGGTATAAATCTCTTCCGTGGGGCCTGGATGGAAGGAGTCACACACTTGCCTGTTGCAGGACAGCCTCTTGAGGAAAGCTGAACTCCTTGAGATCACTCTCATCGTCATCACTTGACGAGTGAAGGTTGTGCATGTTAACCTACAGGAAACGAACACAAGAATAAGAGCCCTCTGAAAGAACAAGAATAAGAGCCCTCTGAAAGAAAGGAAAATTGAAATGGGATGAAACTGAATAAATTATAAATAAATAAATATCACTTGACTGGCTCATAATGGCTGCCTCTAGCTATGACACTGCCTTAGGCCACTGAGAATGGGCAGCTGCTACAATTAGCTTAGCTAACAGCCCCCAAGCAAGTCCAGGTTTTACTGGGCAGACAGAGTCTGGTATAAAGACAGGTTACTCACTAGTGACAGTGGTTTTTTAAGCAGTCATCTATGTATTCAGACAATTGGGTTTTACACCAGCACAAACACTCCGATGGAACTTTCCAGAGCTTTAGCCTCAAGGCTTTCTTCCTTGCTTTTACTATGTATAACCTGCCCATTCACTTCAGTCCCACCATATCCGCTGCAAACATTTTGAACTGCATTTGGTGAGATGAAGTGGGGAGGTAGGTGAGTTGTGTGAATGCACAGATTACCACTCAAAAGACCACAGTTACAGGTAAGCAACCTGTCCTCCTTTGTTGTAGTCTCTTACGCTTCACACAATTGGTGATGAATCAAATTCAGTTACTGGTGGTCAGTCATCATGTCAAAATTGAAGACATTGCATTACTGCTTTAACAAATGAAGCTTTTCATTAACCTCTTAAATCAAGTCTATAATGATGTATAAATGCGAGAGGCTAAGACCCTGTTGCTGATCTAGAAATGCTTTGTCTATGAATCCCTTTCATGAAGGCTGCTGAAGAAGCCATCAAACCTAGTTGAATGACCTTTGATGGCTATTTCATTTTTGCAATAGTCTTATCATACAAACCACCCATTTGGAGAAATGTTGAAAAGACACTAAAAAGCCTTTTTACGGTCCTGATAATATATGAAGAGTCTACATATCTTCCTTGACACATTTGTTCATGGAAAATAGACAGCCAGGGCCTTCCTGAGATCTAAAGTTTGTGATATCTTTTCTAAGTCATTTTGTGGTGATGCATAAAGTCAACAAAAGCAGGGGGTGAGACATATGAAGTGAAAATACTACCTATGGGAAGAAGGGTGTGCCAGTATTTAACATAACCTTATCTCTATTAAATTATACATATGGAGGATTACATCTCAATGCAAAAAAAATCACTTGCAGTAGTAATAGCAATTTGGAATGCCAGTTATTAGCCTTAAATAACTGCTATAGGATCAACCTGACTTTTTATCAACTGGGTAAATACCAAATACCAAGGAGCTTGTTGGAACTTCATATTTAGTAAGTCTTCTTCACTCCCTTTAAACATTTGGCACTAGATGTTTAAATAAAAAAAATGTACACCTCCCTCTTGTACTCTACACAGGTTTCTATCCTTGATGTTGATGGTACTGTAGATGTTTTTTGCCACCATCGGTTATTACTAGAAGGTTTTTTTCCTGCACTCTTGCAAACACAGACGCCTTTGCTGATTGTGTTGGCCTAATTATTTGCAGCTGTAATGATTTCACCCTCCTTTCAATTAAAATAATTATGATTTCATCATTATATAATAAAAGGTCTTCAGAGACAATGGTGCAACATCTACATCTGAATTCAGTGAAGTCACAAAGGGTGACACTAAATTATTGTTTGGTTTGTTATCTCAGCCTCTTGATTTTTTCAGATATTTCTGATGGCTATATTTCTTTTGATATCAGTAGTGGGTTTGATGTTGATGCTTAAATACAGCATTTTACGGGACAGAATCATGAAGCTGGAAGGGCCCTACAAGACGACTGAATTTGATCCTCTGCTCAAGGCAGGAATACAAACCAAAGGTTATCTGGGAGGTGATTCTCTAAATTCCTTTTGAATGCCTCCAGCGTTGGGAGCATGCACCACCTCTTAGGTATTGGTTCCATTAACATATTGCTCTAACAGTTAGGAATTTTCCCCTGATATTCAACTGAAATCTGGCTTTCTGTAACTTAAGCCCATTGTGGAGTGTCCTGCATCCAGGCAGTGCTGGGATATATATGAAGTTTGGATCAGGTGGTGGAAACATAAGTGGGTGTGAAATTGATGACCCGTAACTGCATTTGATATTGCATCAATTTGAGACAAGTTGCTTGCAAGTAGTAGTCTCAGAAGTCTGGGTTTGCTTGTTTTTTGGGTTTTTTTTTTGGTAGTGATCTTGAAATCAAACAAGAGGTATCAGATGAGTTATGAGATTGTAACCTAGTCAAAATCTCCCCCCCTCTTGGGTGTTTGCAAGGGGATTGAGACCTTGTTTTTCCCCCCCTAGTTTTCTTTTCTTTTGTGAAATGGGCCTCTTCAATCCTAATACCGGGATCTTTCCTTTGAATGTGTTCGACTGTCTCTAAAGGACATTGGAGAAAGCCAACCTATTTTTAAACATGTAAGATGATGGACAGAAAGTGGAGTGAAATATTGGGAATTCATGGGAGGAGACCTTGGTTGACCATAATCTCTAATGTCCGGGTGGTTGGCGGCCATGGCAATCATGGCAATATTGATGGCATCCTTGATCTCTTATCTCTCTTCCTTGGTGTTGATTTTGGAAGTTAGATCTTAGGCACATGAGCATGTCCTTGATCTCCTATCTCCTCTATGCTGCAGTTTGTGGATGACATGTTAAGCTTCCCATAGGAGAGAGAAGCTCTTGCTAGACGGGCTGCTTACCTCTCCATCTGAATAGAACCAACATTTATATCTTCTTCTTGTTTGTTTTAAATAGATTCCACAAGCTATGATGCCACTGTTGACTGTACCAAGGATGACAAAGGTTGGCCCTTCTTTGATTTATAGGGCTAGATATCGTTTGAACCGTTTCATTTATACTGTGACAGTTCTCAACTTCACTTTTGAAGTTGATGGAATGATGTTATCTTTTGTATTATGTGCTTTGTTGCTGAACTAGTAATTTTTAGGTGCAGTTTCCATTATTATTATTATTATTTATTATTATTATTATTATTATTATTATTATTAATTATTATTATTATTAAATTAACCACACAGCTATCTACGCTGGATTTTGCATTACCAATCACTAGTCGAAGTTGTTGTTGTTGTTGTTGTTGTTGTTGTTGTTGTTGTTTCATTTTCAGTGACTTGTGGATGGTGCTGCCTGCCAGGCTGTGCTATTCTTATTGAGGGAATGTGTTGCTTTTAAGGATTTTCCCCACAGATGCGATCTTAAACAGGATTGATGGTTTTTCAATGTCAATTTCGTAAATCCGCTGCAGATTACACAACTTTTAACTAAATGAGCTTCTCCTAAGCAAAATAAACATTGGTCATGTCCATCTGCTTGAGGTATTTTTGCTCCACATCCAGAATAGTATTTCATTAAAGCAGCAGAAGCCACAAACCATTACAATCCAATCACTGGTTGGGGGGGGGGGAAGGGGGGGAGGGAACCACAAACATTTTAACTTATTAAGTTAAAGTCAGAAGGTGAGGGGAAATTAAGTAATGGTAGGTTCAGAGGCTACTTACAGAAACTTTTTATCATTCTCTGGGCTTCAGATGAAAAGCCGATGTCATTGTCATGGTGGATAAAACGGGATGGAGGTAAAGGGCCAGAAAATGTGCAATAAAAGCGTGAAAAAGAAGTCTTGAGGCTAAAGCTTTGTGGGAGAGTTAGTGCAGGCACACATCCCAATTTTGTGAAATATAGAGATCAACATGAAGAAAGAGTTTCCCCACATGCCTCACCCCTGTGAACAAAGAGCATTTTTGGCTATAAATGGCCATATAGAGAAATGAGTCCTTCGGGTTAGAACTCAGTGCTTAAACCTGGGACCTCAGAACCTGCTCCTTCCAAACGCAGAGATGCAGGACATGTGGACCATATAGGAAGGTCTCCCCTGAGTACAGGACAGAGGACATGACTCTGGTACTACCTTTCCCCAGATACTATCAGACTTGTTACAGCAAGGATATAGACAATAGAGAAAAAAGATGATGGCAGACTCACAAGATCAACAGTGTTTTTCTTGTTAGTTTCCGACAGGGGTCCTGAGACAAACTTCTCCCACCGCTCTTGATCCTCTTCAGGAAGCTCTGAAAGGTAGCCAATTGGGAGTGAGTTTTGATTGAAACAAACTGCTGCATAGAGCAACAGTCATCCTTCTTAGTGTACAATGGAACTGTAGATAGCAACAGACACAAGGAGTAATGACGCAAAGGGCTTGGAGTGCCCCCTCCCCCAATTTCCTGAAACAAGAGTTCAGAATTACCTTAGGAATTGCCACAAGCAAACGATAACCGTTTTCCTCTCTACCTGGCATACTGTGACACACTGTACCTTTACAAATGGAAGTTTTCTACATGTTCTTCATTTGGAAGGAGATGAATTCCCAAAATGCTGCTAGCACCAAAGATTGCTTTCAACATCAAATATCTTTAAGAGTTACTCACGCCACCCCGGCATGCATCCGCTGGTCCTTACCACCATGAAATTGCCACCTTAGTTACCTTTCAAGAGCTGCTTGATGAGGGTTGAGTGGGGCCACTTTTCAGAGCCTTGAACGACAGCGTTGGCAATACGTGTGAGATGCCCCATGTAGCCCTTGCGCCTGCCCCCGTCTGACCTACAAGAGAAGGCAGAAAGGACAGCGGCTAATGGCTGCTGCAGAGATGGCAAGGTTAGGGCTTGAAAAAAATGGCTCTTTTAGATGGCAACATCCAAAGTCCCTAAGCCAATACAGCCTAGCTCTGGTTGTGGTGTAAACAAAAGGCTATATACAGAATGGCAAAGGAAAGATGGCCCTGAGGGTCCATGTGGATCATTATGGATCAACTTCAGGCTGCTCTGGGTTTGTGTATGAAGCCAATAAAGGCCAGAAGAATTAGGTCTTTCTCATCCACTGCCACCTAATCTTGCACCTGGAGTTGTCTTGTTCATGGGAACTTCTGCACACAAGGTATGTGGGTCATCCCTGAGCTATGCCCCTTTCTTAGAAAAAATCAATGAGTTTCATTTCACCTCACACAGAGGGCTTTTTCTTTAGAGTTGCATGGTCTGTAGATCAGCCTTTCTCCATTACCACAGAAAGCCAGAGGCCGCATGTTATCTCCCCATCACCAACATGTTTTTTCCCGTAAGTTGTGACAACAGGATCCAAGATGGAGGAAAGAAGAGGAGGATCATGAGTGGGAGAACACAGTCCATATAAGAATGGGAGAGGTGAGTATAAAAATCATGGTCAGATGTCCCAAACTAAAGGGGTAATGAGGTTTCTAAAGGATCAGGTCTCAAAGATGGAGGAAACTGAGCAGAGAAGATGTTCCAAGCTATCATGAAGCACTTTGAACTCTGCTCCTTGTTCTTGGTTACAAGTCCCTTAAATTCTGGAATCCAATAGACCTTCAAAACTTCTGGCTCACCTCTGAGAGTGTAGTTCCCTCAAGTGAAGGAAAGAGGAGAGAGGAGAAACAGAACAAACCACCCCACCCCAACCTTCTGCATTCATTCCAAGCTTTTAGATTAAGTACTCACTGTGATTGCTCATTTTCTTCCCAGGCAGACAAGATTCTTTGGATTAAATGACACTTTTGCAGCAACTACAGAGAGAGGCACAGTCGAATTCACTCCCATGAAGAATGCCAGTAACAATAAATCAATGCCTACAACTCAGCAATAAGGAATTGAGTTTCTCAACCAAATCTCTAACCATTTCTGCTTACCATCTGAAAATTTTCTGACCCTCATGGGAACAAAATCTAAACAAGAGTAGTAGTAGTGCTTTCTACAAAAGTGAAAAACTGAATACAGTGGACCCTCGTATAACGAACAGTTTGTATAACATAAAACATTTTGGAGACAGGGGAAATTTGCTTAACAGAATCACCAATGGGGCGAATCCGTACAACATAAAAATGGCCGCGATTAGGGATTACTCTGTTTTCAATGCATTCCTATGGGAAATTTGTATAAAGGGAAATTTGTTTAACAGAATTTCATTTGGAACAAATTAATTTCTTTATACAAAGTACCACTGTAATGGCTTAAGAGATGATACTAGAAGCCAACTGATAGTACTTCTTACTAAGTTGTCAACTGAACTCAGTTATTCTCACATTACTCCCTTGATGTAATCAATTTTCAGTTCATTGCCCAGCTCCTGAAATCATTAGCCTGACCTGCAGTCGCAACCTCTTTAGTTTTATATAGAGGTATTTGAAAACAAAATACATCAGGTTCTTCTTGACATCTCACTAATGTACTGGTATTGAAGTAAAAGGAAAGCACAGAAATTCCAGCTGAAACTTACATGTGGGAGGATGATGGAGCTCTCTGGGAGAGGCTCTGGGTGGTTCTCAATGGTCTCGTCCCCAGTGTGGGAAGTGAAAACATTGCTCAGGCAGGCCTCCACCTGAGCGTGCAAGAAGTTGTTGTATGTGTACTTGAAGTAGAGGTCCTGACAACAAGAAGGAAGCAAAGTATGCAGTGCCATTCACTAATACAAGGGATACTATTTCTTAGGTTTTATATGATTCATTACAATTAGTACAACTGACAGCACTCCACCTGTTGTAGCACATGGGTGACAAAAAAAATTGTGTTACTGCACAGAGTGACAACTCTCGCATTTTCTAAAGGCATTCAGGCAACCAGTGAGGGGAAAAAATCAACTGGAAAGCATGCTCTTGGTGAACTGGGAAGCTTATTTTTCAAGTTCTTTGAAGGTGGCAAATGAGACGAGAAAAGCATTCACGTCTGTGAAAGGAGACAGAAAGACAAAAGCTCTTTTCGAAAACAGTGGCGGAAATTTTATTGCTTAACATAAGACAAGTCGTAACCTTGAGTCTGTTCTTTCACAGGGGAAAAACATCCATGCCATGATTGCTGCCTCGTGTAAGCATACCTCAAGTATTGCAGTAGGAAAACTTTGTTTACCAGGCCAAAAGTTATACAGTAATTTAGCTTAGACTAAGCAACTGGATTTTGGCTGATTTTGACAACAACATCTTCAATTAAAACAAATCTGCTTGTTCTTACAAATACAGTACTTGCTGAAACCCAAACTTCTTAGTGTAAGAACATTTATAACTTTCTCTCTGTTCCTAATTGGCAAATAAAGAGTCCTTGTTATGATTCTTGGGGGTCTGCACCCACCAAGTCAGAGTGCAAAGCCCCCCCAAACCCCAGAATTGTGGTGAAAACTCTCCGCCACCCAGGAAGACAATGAAAATTGCACGTTTTCTTATGGTCAGAAATAAGATTTCAGCCACTGTTTTTCTTCTCATACCAAATACTCATGCAGATTTAACTAATAGATTCAAAACCCATAGAACGAACCAAGATTTCTTTAATCTGATATAGCCCTTTAATTTCTCAAAAGAGTCTTCTATACATGATTTTTTTTATATCTACATGATTTTTCAGGACAGATCTTTTTCATTTACTATTTTTAATAGAGGGCTTGCAAATGAGTCTTATAAAAGTGTTTGATTTTGACTGTTTCACTTTCGTAAGTGCTACCCCATGCTCCCTCTCCACAATCCAGAATGCATATCAAGTTTCTAAAGATTTACACATCTTAAACCGGCAGGAGCCCCTTAAAACAGATCAACAGAGAATAAGCAAATAGCAGGGAAGCAGGAAGAACAGAGTTTGAAGTAAGCACAGATGGAAGGAGTACTGGTACTTACCAACATAGTGTTAAGGGCACCCAGCTCTATAATCTCATCTTGCAAGGCTGTGTTGTTGGTGGTGAGTGAGCTGGCCAGCAGCTTCACCACATGCAGGCGGGTGTTTCCTAATGGAGGATCCAGGGTCCCCCACGTAGTCTTCAGGGCCTCTTTCTACCAGAAGGAGAGAGGTGCACAAACCATTTTCTTGCAGTGTTGCAACCAACCCCTCAAAACAGTTAATTTCTCCCTTAGGGATTACTGTTGGGCTCCGCCAGGGAGCAGGGAAGCTAAACTACTAAGAAGCCATATTCCTTGCCTTCCGCATATACTAATATCATAGAAATCTCAATACTACTGCCCCCCCACCCCCATGCCTGGACGACAGTGTTCCAACTTGCTTTATACTGAATCAGCTCAAATACAGACCAAGTAAAACGGCACACTCCAGGTGTAAATCTAATTTTTCGACTAGAACAGATCCAGTGAAATAATGGGCGCTGACTTAAACTCCATTCATTCAATGAGTCCACTCGGTGACTAGCAGCTAATTTAAGCCTTGGAAAGGTATGTGATCATACACCTGTAACTGAAGCTGGATTTAGGAAGGGAAATTGTGGTCCTCCAGATGGCTGGGCCTCTTTAACTCTCACAGCCACTCTTGTTTTGTGGGTCGTGCTGGCTGGGCCTCTTGAGAGCTGAAGTCTTAAATATGGTCAAGGTCAAAGATTCCTCATCATTCTACTGCAATGTGACAAGAACTTGGTCCACACACTGAATTCTGTAACTCCATAGTATTTACTGTATTTAAATGTTTTGTTGTTTTAATTTTTATTGGCATTTTAATGTTTTGATTGTTCATTTAAACAAACAAACAAACAAACAAACAGGCAGGCAGGCAGGCAGGCATGCAGACAGACAACAAGCCAGGCCTTTCCACCTATGTTGCTCATTCAGACATATACAAACCTTTGGTGGTTCAAGAAGCAGCCGGTGAAGCTCCCTGAGACGCTGTTTGATGGCAAGCAGAGTGCCCTGGCTGGCTTGGCTACAAGCCACTTCGCAGTTGGGCCCAGTTATCTCCATCTGCCCCTCCAGGTTGCAGTAAAAGCCCCCCACGCCACCCAGCTCTGTCCTGAAAGAGAAAGAGTAAAAGAAACTGATATTAATCAACATAAAGATCTATGGATAGTCACACTAAAATGACCACCATCACATAACATCTTAAGGAAATTCAAATCCTTTAAAGAAATCATGCCTACTAAATTGCTTGTGCCATTTGTTTTGCATTATTGCTTTTGAATTTGTCCCCCTTGCTTTGGCATAATGTGTTTTGCATTTCAGACGCATGGTGTTGGGGCTGGGGAGGGGGGAGAGAGCAAAGAACAGGAACCTTTAAACAATAAGTTATTTTTTGCTTTAACCACAAGAACTGCAATGGCTAAAGCACAACTTTATGCAGCAAAAGGTAGGAATCCTAGTAGTGGGAAATTGTTTCCACTGAAAAGAAGCAAACTGCAAGGCAAGAGTTCCAAAAGTCTTGATCCCCAGCTTCCTGGATACTTCACAAGACCTTGGCTGCAGGCACGGAAGGAAAATAATTTCACTGGACTCACTATTTTTAAGGAGTACATCCATTTTATACCTCCCAAGACTCATCATAATAGAAAACATATTGAGCCTAGAAAACCTTGGACGATACTACAGGCCAAGTGATGGAAGTGAGGTGTTTTGGGGAAACCAAATATGCACAAAACTTGGCTACATTTCAGAATATACAGAAAGATAAAATCAATGAAGCTGAATAATGAATGCAAAATGTTTCAGTCAATGGAAAAGTATATAGAAAATGTGTACATTGTGTAGCAAAAACATGACTGTCCATGTGGGAAAGGAAAAAATAAATCTCACAATTTTGACATTACTAAAACACGGGAACACAGCACAGGTACCCTAACAGAGACGGAATGCTCTTTAATAGTGCATAATTACATATTACTGATCACAACCATGGGACACAACACATTGTTTTTTATGAAAGGAAAAATATATGACTAACAGGATGCACTGCTGTAGCAACTCAAATGCACCTGCTGAGGTTCAGCGCACACAATCCTGCTTGGCTCTGCACTGTCCCCCCGCCCCCATCTTCCCCACACACCTGGGTCTGCGTGGCTCCAACAGAGTTAGCAAAACCTGGATTCCATTGACGATGACGGATTCACTCTGTTCTCCATCCAGCATATTGCTTAGCAGCTGCTCAATTGTCTCCTGCCTGAATACAAGAAAGTAGAATTGAAACTAGTTATTACACCATACACCAGCGATGGTGAACATTTTAGAGACCAAGTGGCCAAACAGTGATTCAAAACCCACTAATTTTTCGCATAGTGCCAATACAGCAATTTAACCTGAATACAGGTGGCTGTGAAGGGGAGATGTCGGGTGCCCACAGAAAGGGCTCCGAGTGCCACCTTTGGCACCCATGCCATAGGTTCACCAACACTGCTGTACACTCTCAGATGTCCCAGCTCTGATGTTTCTGATCCTAGCATGCACCTATAATGCTACAGCTGTACAGCCCCGCTAAAAGAAAAAAGGTTACAGCAAAATAAGACTGAATCAGAGATGAGCTAAGGAGTAAAACCAAGGTACTATTTCTAAAACTCTTAAGTAGACTTGAGTAACCTTTGGTTCTCCAAATGTGGCAGGACTTCATTTCCACCTGGTTTCAGTTAGCCTGGCCAAAGATAAGACAAGATGAGAGCTATAAGTCAAAATATGAAGAGCTATTCTCCCTGGCTTTGCTCTAAAAGTTTCCCATTCAAGTGCTGCTCAGGTGGCAGCAGAAAAAAAGAGGGAAAATAGGTAAGCCCTTCTGAATTGAAGGTAAAGAGCAACAATCAATGTCACTCTGAAAATAACACCAGTGATGATGCTTGGTTTAAAGCCCTCCCCACCTCCTTCAAGACTGATAGCTGAGTAAGCTGTCAAAAACTCAAATGCCATACATTCTGACGCATACATTTCTTCTTTTCCAAATCTGTTTCAGTTTTAGAAAGCCTTCTAACCCAAGGAAAGAGGTATTCTTTTTGCCCACTGGCAGAAGTGCTGTCAATGGCCTGCACTTACTTCTCAAGTGTGGCCAGTAACTGGTCTGGCTCAGGACTGTCCTGGATTTGGATCATTTGCTCACGGCTCAGCCGGATGATGTCGCATAAGGACTGTGAAGCATTGGAATGCTGCTGCATGAAAGCAAAGAGAGGGAAATACACTAACATCAATCCCAAAGGACCAGCAACTTGACTAAGTGTGGAGGTTGCATTTCAGTGCACATTTCACTCCACATTTCCACTGTCCACGGTGAGCAACTAACAGAAGTCCTAAATCCGTACTCTTTCACTCATACCCGCAAACACACCCCACTTTTACAAGTGATGGAAGAGCACTAGTCTAGATTTATAACTTACATTGTCATCTTTTGAAGGGTGGATCATTCCAATAAGCCTCTGCACAATCTTCTCCTCATTAAGCCACTTCAGGTTATTGGGTAAAGGGAGGGGAAAGAGAACATGGATGGTTAGACTAAGCAAGTTACTTCTCACAGGTGTGCAATGTGCCCAAAGAAACCTACGTAAGGGACAGAGGTATTCACATATGGAGCAGCCCAGTGGTATCCCAAAAAGCAAACAGTGACAGCTCATTGATTATGCAATGGTTCTACCGTCTGATAGCCAGCTGCCATACAATCCTGGACTAGGTAAACCTTCATAATGGACAAGGAAGGAACTGAACTTCTTGGAATGAGGATACAGTGAAAGAAATGCAATTAAAATGACAACAAGACCAGGGGAGTATCTTTTGCATGAGACAGTGAGGACTGACAAATCCCTCAGGGACCTGTACCTATCATTTGATGAGTAGCAACTTACTTCAAGACATATCATCTCAGCATCATTAAAAGTATGCTGATTCTTTATAGACCACCTCATAGCACTTAAAGCACTCTCTGGGTAGTTTATATATTAATTATGCAGACTACACATTGCCTTCCTAGCAAGCTGGGTATTCAATTTACCAACATAGGAAAGATGAAAGGCTGAGTGAACCTCAAGCCAGCTACCTGGGATTGAACCCCAAGTCATGAGCAGAGTTTTGGCTGCAGGACAGCAGCCGAACCACTGAGCTACAAGGCTCTTCATTTAGGCTTTACAAACAATTTACATTTCCTCTTTGTTCAAGAAAGAGGAAGACGGAAAGGTAGACAGAAATGGCACTAGCAGGACCCTTACATTGAACACATCTTGCCTGAGCTGTGGCTGCTCGACACAGGTGAGGAGTCGTAATAGGAGGTCCATGATGGCTGATGTACCAATGTGGCGTAGCAGCAGGTTGACAAAGTCATCCTTCTTACGGAGGAAAGCCACTATCTGAAAGATGACCAAGCATATTAGTGGGGAGCTGAAGGAAGACAAGAAAAAGAAAGTGGTGTAAAGACTGGCCCTCATGGAAGGAAGTGCCACAAAGTTTTGCTGAAATAATGGATTCCAAATTGTGGACTAGATACCATCCTGTGCACAACTGGATTGTGGACAATTTGAATATGGGTTAAACTGGATATTGACATAAATTTGAGGCACTGGCATTTCATATGTTGTTATAGGGACATATACAGTACTAAATTGTTCTTAGCTATGAACAACAAATAATATGTACAAGTATAACTTGCAATCAATAAGTTGCCACCCAAAATAACATCATCCAAACTACAAAAGGATTTTGACTTTCACTACTACTTCCACTCTTTTACATCATAGTCTAAAAAAAAAAGTACCACAAAAGCTTCTTACAATAGGAACACTTGGAAAATAAAGAGAGATCTACGCTATGTATGATAACTTCTTTCTGGGAGCTCACTAATTCGATACAGTCTAACAAAAAAAACACTTGCCTTTGATGTGGTGAAATACTAGGAAGTACTGTATTTGAATCCATCAGTTTCACATGGTTTTTAAAAAAAAGCTATTTCAAGGTACACCTTTATATACAACCTAGTATCTGACTCAAAAACAAAATGCTGAAGAGCCAAGTGGCTCTCTTCTGGGATTCATAATAAATGTTGTCACAAGAGGGTGCACTGGTTAAAAAAACCCAGACCTCTAACACATTTGTTAGAGATTCAGCTTTCAGGGATCCTGTGGAGGATTCCAAAAGCCCAATATTAGGAAGCATATTAGGAAGCAGATGATGGGATTCCCTTTCAGCTCCCAGTTGAGCCACTTAAAATGATGGGTCATTTGAACAGCGACTGGGAGAGTGCCCAATTGAAATGAAGCTTCCTTCAGCAAGCCAAAGATGTTACCTGATCAGTCTTGCGGTTGATAAGAATCCCCATGACCTTGCTGAAGAAGCTGGCCAGCAGTGGGTTGAGGATACCGCCTGTCTGAAGGAAGCCATAGAGGCGCCGTAGGAGAGACTCGTCCTCACCCAATGCATCATTTATCTGTGTGACATCTGATGTCAGGATCTCACAAGACACACTTGGATACCTAGGGGAGACAAGCCTTTTAAAAAGCTGAAACGCAAATCCTCACATGCAAGAATTCTTTCCTGTCTTCTTCTCTTAATTCAAAGCTGTGTAACCAACTTAGGAAACATATCACTATACACCTCACCTGCCATGAAAGGTATTTCAGAATCTGTGTTGCATGGGTATGTAATATGCTTGTTCTCAGCTCCCCCTTTTATCCAAACAAAGGAAACCTAAGCTCTACTCAGTGAGAAACTAAACTACATTACAGGATTAATGTGAGAACTAAATGTGGACAAGAAGAGTTAAGAATGCTAGTTTGAGCTCATTTATTGCCGTTTTGGGAAGAATGGAGAAAAATGTGCTTTGTGTTTTGCCGTTTTTAAAACCAAACCAGATTTACAGATGTCAAAAGCCAATAATATATTCACAGCTTTGCTATCAAATCAATGGCCTACTTATTTCAATACCATCGTTTCTGGTATGGATCAGCGATTGTTGGCTGCAGCTCAATCCTAACCACAATAGCAAAGAGAGAGGAAGTATAAAATGATGGAATGGCTGACAACCAACGTTCCCTCTAATTTTCAGCCCACTAGACAGGGCTCTATTACATATGCATGACCTCCTCTTTGGTTCCATCACGGTTGGTACAAACATGATCACTATGGATGTGCAGAGGAGGAAAAGCCTTGCGTGGAATAAGGCAGAGGTCTGCACTCCTTAGAGCAGGCATGTCCAAGCTTTGGCCCTCCAGATATTTTGGACCACGGCTCCCACAGTCCTTTGTCATTGGCCATCTAAGCTTAGAATTCTGGGAATTGTGGCCCAAAACATCAGGAGGGCCAGAGTTTGGACATGCCTGCCTTAGAGGGAAACTTGCTGACAACTTTCAACACAGAGAACAGCACTTCAAACCTCATGGTGCAGTGGTTAAACTGCTGTACTGCAGCCAAAACTGTGCTCACAACCCAGGCGTCATTCAATCCCAGGTAGCCGGCTCATAGTTGACTCAGTCCTCTATCATTCCGAGGTCGGTAAAATAAGTACCCAGCTCACTGGGTGGGGTAGGATGGGGTGGGGGATGTATAGCAACAGAACTGCATAAATGCAACACCTAATCAGTATAAAAGGGCCCCAAGCTCAACTAACTCCAAGGCTGCCAAATAAGCTATGACCTTGGAAAAGGAAGGTTATTGTACAGATGTGCTGCAGGCAGGACAGATGGTTGATGAACTATCTCCTGTAAGTTTGCCAAAACTAGAAGCTGGGTATCATTCAAAAACAGTGCAAAGTTTATAAGGTGTTTTAAAAATTACTTTCATTCCCTTCCCTAAAGTATGAGAAGATTCTTTAAAGCACTACTTACTTGTAACGCATTCTCTCATCCACATCTCCAGGGGGCTCCTCTGTCACACAGGTTACCAATGCTTCCATGTGTTCTGGTTGCACCAGGAAGTCAACCAGCTTTCGATTGACCACCTTGCACTCCTGCAGCACATCCTCCTCATCCAGAAGCTCAAAAAGGGTCACGTTGCCACGCTCAAGGAGGGTGTCAATATGAGAGGTCGTGTGGAGATCAAACTTCCAGAACATGGCTTGCTGTGGAGAGTGAGAAAGCGATAGAGCACGAACAAAAATGTGCTGGTCATATATCTGAATAAAACTGCCTGTATAACAATGAGGTACAAAGAGATACATCAATTTGAAAACAAAAATGGTGTAAGGCCCCAAAGCAAGAGGCAGCCTAAATCAACTTTCCAAATCTGATGTTGAGGTATTAATAAAACATCATGAAACCAGACATTTGCTATATTGATAATATAAGCCAAAGTTAGAAGCAAAGGAAAGACCAAGAGCAAAAAAGTGGAAGCTATCCAACAGATTTCTCAAAACTAACAACAGATGCATCACTGAGATCTAGAATGAAGCCATTTTGTTCATCCTTAAAAGTTTTTATTTAAGCAAAGTCAGGAGGAAAGGGATTAAAGTGCTTAATTGTGTAGTAAGGCCGTGGTAGATGGATAAGGAGACATGGAAAACTGCTGAATTCAGTTACCACTCCAAGCAAGGAAGATGTTATTCAGGTACAGGAAGTTTTTTTTCCTACACTGCACATTATAAACTATGGAATCTACCCCTGAACTGAAGCCACTGACCTTCTGAGTCCAGCTGCAGCAGATTTATACTAACTAGCTTCTATACCTGCTGGATTTCTGAATGTTTTTGCTTCAGAGTGGTGCTATTTGGCATCTTCCATGTAAGATTACTGTACAAAGATCCTTGGCAGATAGACAGACATGTATGTTAACACCTGCTGTCACAGGCAAAGATCTGTGGACAAGGGCATTCCTCCCATATGAGTAGTAAAACAAATAAATTAATCAAGCTTTCTCCACCTCTCTTGGAAAGAGATGCACATATGACATATGAACAAAGCAGCTACTATCAGGGAGTAGGAAGGATGCCTCCATTCCCTCTTAGTGAAAGACTAACAACAAGAGGCATTCAGGCAACCTAGATCTTTGCTATTAGAGAAGAAAGCACCATCTCTTCCAGATCTAGTTCCTCTGGAACTTGGCTCTGGTCCACAGATGAAGAATCACTGCTTTAACTTCTTATGACTAGAAATATGTCTGAGTATTTTTAGAGGAGCAGATGGGCTGGTTTTTCCTCACCTTTTCAATGTGGGCTTGTGGCCAAATTTGGATTGTCAGCTATATTAGTAACCAAAAGGGTGGCAGTCACTGTGGATTAAACAACATGGGAGAACAACAGCATGATTTCATGTGTGCCCAGCACAGGCTTGCTTTTGTCTGTAAAACAGAAGAAGAGGAATTCCCTCAAGTGAAATACAAAAAGAATAGGTCGCTGAACTTATGCTTTTGTGTTTCTTTCTTGCATACCATCAGAAAAACCTTGGTGAGCAGGGCAACTCATTTCTCAGATGTGCTTACACATTTTCCCAAGTACAGCTACAATTCAAAAGTGGCCAATGGATTCTCTTATTGGGACTTGCCAAGAGGGGGAAAAACCTGAACAGAAACAAATAGTAACTTGGTGACGCCCTGCTTCCCTTTTCAGCTCTGTTGCCACCACAACTGCAAAGGCCAAAAGTTTTCACCCCGTTTCCAAGCAACCTCTACACAAGGCTTTTGCAATAGAGCAGAGCAGGCTGCTTTGGCTGTGTGACCGCAGCCCTCAGATCAACTCTAGAGAGACTGGTGTTCAACACAGCCTGCCAACACGCAAAAGCGGGAACGGGGGAGGGGAGCAAAGAGAAAAGGTGAAGACAAGATCTTACCGTGAGCTTGTCTTTTTACAGTGCCTGTGTACACAAGTTCACAAACGTGTTCTCTCTTGTGTATCTAGGCTGCAAATGGCACTAAAATCTGTTACTTTTTAGCCTGGTTCTAACCCAGAGAGATTTAAGGATTTTATTTATAAAAATTTATCTAATTAATTTGAAAAACAACTAAACGTCACATGGTACAATGGTTTGCTATTTTTTAAAAATAATATATGATGGGGTTTTAAAAACTAATTCATGGCACACTGCAGCTTTTAGTTGTTTTCTAAAGTGAATACATAAATGTTTTTAATGAACAACTGAACTTTCCAGGGTTGGTGCAAGAATAAAAAGTTAAAAACCATAATGACATTGAACATTAGGAAGAACTTCATGACAATTAGAGCTGTTCGGCAGTGGAATATGCTGCCCAAAAGGGTGGTGGAGTCTCCTTCTTTGGAGGTTTTTAAGCAGAGGCTGGGTGGGAATCTGTCGGAAATATTGTGATGGGGTTCCTGCTTGGCAGGGGGTGGGACTAGATGGCCCTTGAGGTATCTTCCAACTCTATGATTCTAAGATTCTATGATTTGCAGTCTAAACATATGCAAGAAAATAAGCTTTTGAACAGGTGAGCACAGGCTAACTGGATAGTTCAGGGGGTTAGGTATCATCTATCATACAGAGAAAGAGGTTTGCATTCATATACCAGGAAACCCAAGAGAAAGATCATCTTGTACAGTTTTGGGCAAGGTGCACAGTCCCAGGGCATCCTGCAAGAATGGAATGACAAACCACTTCTGAAAACTGTACTGTATATCTAGAAAAACCTGAAAAGGTTTTTGAATTGGAATTTTGCTTGATGGCATGCATCTATTATCATTATAACAACATGCATGTACAAACTAACCAGAGGATCAAACCATAGTTCAAAGTAAGATACTAAAAGATACATAGGAACTGGGTGGATAAAAATAATTATTTTTTCAAATGATTTAAACCTCAAATTAAATTATCATTTAAATTAAAATGATTTTTGAAACTTAAATCATAAATGATTATTTAAATTTAAAGTTATTTGAATCAAATCCATTCTGCACAGGAAGGTATGTTTTTAAAAGCTGATAGGTCAGGGATGGGCTTATGTAGCATGTATTCTTAATCTGGTGATCAAGACAGAAAAATGGTTACACTGAAATTCAGTTCTTTACTGCTATGCACAAAAACGAGCTGCATCCTTGGTGGGGATATGTTCTAATCTACAAAAACTATGCTCAGTCAGTCCTGCACTTTGCTTTGGCCTTATGTTAGCCCACACTCTCCTTCAAGCAAAAGTTTTTTTTTCTTGCCTCAGTGTTAGGCTAAGGCACAGTTCTTACCAACTTAATGGTCAACATAGCATTTAACATCAAGCCTTGTGCTCAACTCTTACTCTATCCATTGTGCCATCAATCTGCAAGGTTGATTGTTGTCATATGAAACTAAACCGTCACTGACTAAAATAAAGTTTCCTTTCAAGAAGGCAAAATTCTACTTCTCACTAAGGTCTGAACTTAAAGGGAAAGAACTATAACTAACTTGCTCTTCTTGTGAGTTGTTAAGCCAGAATCCTCGGCAGAACTTTAGTCATCCTTATTCCAATCTACTTGACCCCAGTCTTTCTTTAGTGAATTCCACCAGTTTCCAAACATTTTTAGGGATGTGCAGTAATGCATGATCTCAGCTTCTTAAACTATTTTTTTTACAAACACAGACTTAGGGCTCAAAAATCCATGATCAAATAATCAAGTGTGAAGCAATCCCCCTTTCAAGAAGGCAAATCTCAAATTTTCTGCTTACCTTTGTTGCTTCATGTCAGGAGCAAAAGTGATTGTGTGGTACATATGGGTGGGCACCCCCTGCTGCATGTTTTAAGCAACTGCTCCCAATATGTAAGCATACAGCTTTAAAAAACCCATTTATAATAAAAGACAGATCAGAAAACTATCTTAATAGGTTAACTTTCTAAAACCCTGTCTTATCTAAAACTGGGAAAAACCTCAAGTAAATGTTTCCAGTTGCTATGCATGAGCACCATGTTTTAAAAGCCTACAGTATAACACATTTTGTATTTACTTCCCCATATCTACTCAAAGTAAGAACATGTATAAACCATCAATCTTGTGGATCTGAACCAAGTCTGCCAATATCTGTAACGCAGGTCTGAAAGGCTTAGTGTGCTTTGCAAAGGGAACCTGAGTCTTCTAAGCTGAGGCAAAACAGCTCATGTTGTGTGCCACCCTTCCATTAATGTATCAAACAAGAGATCTGCCTCCTTAATTCCTTCTTTATTACAGAACTGCTTTGAAAAAAAATTGTACAATATTTTTTTCAAAAACATATCTTTTTGTCGGGGGGCGGCGGGATTACTTAATAGTTTTGGAGAATCCCCAGTGATTTGCAAGAGAAATCCTTCTCTAAGTCAGAGGCTGACAGATGATTAGAATGAGGGGGTTGAATGGAAGAGCAAAAGATTAAATTGCACTTTCATAGTATTCATGGATTAAAGAGATTTCAGAAAAGAACTCCTCCTCCTCCGTATTTTAGAATTTCCTCTGCTATTATATCAAGCTAGACTGATGTATCATATTAGGTACTGAGTAACATGCCTCCTAATTTCATCCCTGTTGCGTGGGGGTGTTTTCCATGTCCATACTTGAGTGAACCTCCCCCTGCCGATGGGTTCGTTGTGACCATAACAAAAACAGTCACAACAGGTGCATGGGGATGGGAAAGCCTCACACAGAGGGTCATGGAGGAATGCATGTATGTACATGTGCACATGAATGCACCTTAGAGGGCCACATGCATGCAACTTAGGGCAACATATACCTCTAGGACAGAGCCAAATATTACTGGATTTGATATGAGTACAATACAGTGGTACCTTGTATAAAGTAATTAATTTGTTCCAAATGACATTATGTTAAGCAAATTTTCCTTTATACAAATTTCCCATAGGAATGCATTGAAAACAGAGTAATCCCTAATCGCGACCATTTTATGTTGTACGGATTCTCCCTATAGAAGACGATTCTGTTAAACAAATTTCCCCTATCTCCGGATTTTTTTAATGTTGTACAGATTTTATGTTATACAAACCATTTGTTATACGAGGGTCCACTGTATGGAAAAACAATCCGACCCTTGAGAGTATGGAAACACTTTTTGGCATGTTTGGGACCAAAAAGCAGCATGGACCAGACAAGCACTGTAGGAATAGGGAAGAGATGACTCTCCTTTTACCAACCATGCCAAGCACTGAGAAATCAAATCATGTCTGACATGAAAGGTGAAAGTTAACAACTTCAAACTCAGATTCCATATTAGGAACAATAAACACAAATAAATTTATCACAGACTACTGCATGTCTTAGTGATTGCAGATTTTTGGGAGAATATGATGAAATAAATAATATAACCTTTGGGTGGGTAGCCAACCTTGCAGATAGGACTTTGAACTATAACAAGCTGAAGATGATTGGTGTAGGTTGAATAATATTTCATTAAATATTAATGACCAAATAATGTACATAAAAACATTGCCAAAATCCTACTGATTATTTAGTAGGTCATTAATGCTGTGGCATAAATTACAGCAGTGAACTGCTGTCAGTAAGTTGCCTTTTGTATTCTTCATGGCATAACAGTCAAGTGACCCTGTACACACCAAGGAATACAAGCAGCAATTAATTGACTAGCAGCTATTGCCACTGCAATTTACAGCACTACAATTATGATAAGAGCACATAATCAATACAATTCTGGCCAAAGGTTAAGAAGCATTGTGTTAACTGTCTAAAAAATTCAGAGTGCGCTTCTTCACCATTCCAAATGTGTAAGACAATTTGTTGGATCCAAATGTAGAGCAGACCCAATGAACTTTAACAATTTAAATTATCTACAATTAATTTAAATCACAATTTAATCAAGGGATCTATTTCGATGAAGAAATCTAGCTGTAGCCCTATTAATAACAAGCTATGTATAATTATGCTATTTTGAAACCTATGAAATCAAACCTTGGTATCAAAATTTTATTCTCTTTCTGCTATTGTAACTTTACTCATAAGTTATTTTAAATAGATAATAAAATATGATTTTTAATATAATCTTTGCTGTTGGGCTCACCCCACATGAGGCTATACTGACTTCTCTCTTGGTTAAGTCAATCAAGAATAACATGACAAATTATGAATTTGTCATGAAAGGCCAACACAAATTCAAAGCACCGTTCTACTGAAAGTTTTCAGTAAAGTAATTCCTTAGCTCTCTTCTACACAATTATAAATAAAAACTCAATCATTCTACATTTATGCCTCTCTGCCAAGTACTATAAAAATCCCAACATTAACACCAAGGTTTCAACATAATTATTCCCACATGGCATGCTCACAGCCTTGTTGAATTATTATTCTTGCTCTTCAGAACAACTACTAATGCTACCCTTACTGGCTAAAGCCAGCTTCAGCCCCCAAGCTCATACTAGTATTTATTAAGTCCAATGGAGAGAGTTTGTTATAAGAAGCTAATTCATACCTCAGAATTTCCCAGCTGGTTTACAATACACATTTTAACAATCACAATAACAATAAATTAGCAATATTCTTCAAGAGTGACAGAATAATGAAGACCCATTATAAAAGCAAAAGATCACTGTTTGCCACTTTAAAATTACTAGAAACCTGGGGAACAAAAGTATATGAACAATGGAAATTCTAGTTCTTAGGTGCCATGATCAAGAAAGCTCAGCTGGGAGTTACAAAAGTTGGACCTTTGATTAAAATGATAACTGTTATGTTAACGTGATTACTTTGCAAAGGACTACATAAATTCACTGACACAGCCCATCTGCAGTAATCATAAGATATCTCAGGAACTACATTGCAAAGATGATCAAGTATTTTGCAACAGCACTGCACACCTTAGACAGAACACGTCTTAGGCAAAGATTTTGTCAGCAAGAATAACCTTAATTCCAGTTTTCAGGACAAATGATTGGGAAATAAACTCAAGGTTTGACAGACGTTTTTTAAATCAAGATAATCGTGGCCTGGGCATAATAATATATTTGATAACTCACACTCTGCTTTTTGGTTTGTTCAAAATATTTGCTTTCATTTAGATCTCAAGTTATTTCATTAGGCCGGAGGCCAATAAAGCAAATAAAACCTATCCTTATCTGCACAACCTCCCCAAAGCGGGAAAGACATCTTATGGGCTGATAATACCAAGCAAAAACAACAGCAAGCTCAAAAGGTAGCAATGCAAATAAAAAGCTCTTTCATACAAGTGTGCATTTCCATACTTTGAGCCAAAGCTTTTGATTTGTTTTAAATGCCAAGCATAAATGTAAGGACATAGAAGGTGGCATGAATTGGAACACCAAGTAAGAGGCCGTGAGAGAAGGAATCAAACAACTGCAAAATGAAAGGGACTCTGAACTTCAGTACAGTATGTCTAATCTTCCTCCAAATCAGGAAATCCATGGCTAAAGCCTCCTTGATAGATGGACATTGGACTTAGGTTTAAAATTTCCAGTTAAGGAGCAGTCCATTCCACTGCTAGAAACTACTAGATAGCAAAGTGAAACCAGAGATTAAGAGTTTTGACTTCCCACTGTGTCTCCCTGACAGGGCCTTGACTTGATGATCCATAGGGTTCCTTACAGTAGTTCTAAGATTATTCTAAGTTCTCTGCAATGCTTTGCTGAAATCCCCTTTCTTGAAATATGAACTCATTAGTTTGGTCCCAACTCTCTACAGCTGCAGAAAAGGAGCTTGCTTCATCTGCTGCGTAAATGTTTTGGATATCATAAGTAAAGGTAAAGGCTCCCCCCGCACATCCGTGCTATGTAGTAGTGTCTGACTCTAGGGGCAGTGCTGTGGAAGTCCATGGCCACGTGGCCGGCACGGCTGCAAGGAAACACTCTTTTACCTTCCAGTTTTTACGGCAGTACCTATTTTTCTACTTGGATTTACATGCTTTCGAACTGCTAGTTCGGCAGGAGCTGGAGTTATCAGTGGAAGCTCACTCCACTGCATGGCACCCAGGAATTGAGCCGACGAGCTGCCAACTTTGCAGCCAACAGTTTTCGGAGCCTTAGTCCACTGGGCCACCATCAACCCACAATTCTCTATTCTGCAGGCTTAGCACACCCAGCTCCACTACAGACAAATTACCATCCTGGTTGTCCTTTTCAGTAGATGTTTCAGCTTTTAAATATTCTTCAGTTATGCTGCCTACTACTGGATATATCACAGGTGAGATCTCATCAACCCATAATAGAATAGTGCTAATACTTTCTGTGATGCAGACACTGTAATTTTATTGATGAAGTCCAGAACTCCATTTGTTCTTTTCCCCACCACATCAAACTGTTGACTCAGATCTAGCTTGAAGTCTGCTAAGGCCCTTTGGTCTTTTTTACCGATACTACTACCCAGACAGTGACATCTATCCTCTAGTTATGTAATTCGTTTTTCATACCTAAATGCAAAACTACATTTCCCCTGTTGAAACTAATTTTGTCTATTCTGGCCCTTGTCTCCAATCTATTAAAGCTATCTTGAATCATGATTCACAAGAATTAATTGCCCTAGTTTGGTGTCATCTGCAGATTTGATAACCATTCCTTCTATTCCATAATTTAAGTTATTTATAAAGATGTAAAATATCACTTGACCTAGGACAAAGCCCAGGTATCCAATCTGCGCTGGATGAAACTGGAGTGAACGATTTTCTTATTTGAGATGATGCTGAGCACTCTCCCTCTGTTGGGGGTGAGGCCCCCACAATGCATTGTTCTTTCCTCTTCATCTGGTACAAGAATAGCTATGTAGGCGATATGTACAAAATGGATCATATTGACAATGTATTTTTCAAAACTTAAGGGTCTTTGTGAAAATGTAAATGCAGTGTTTTAACAGGACCATAACAATCTATGTATTGTAGGTACCACTGAGTTTTAGTATTTCAGAATTAATTTAACAAAGGCAAGCAGAGGAAGCTATTAGGTTGCTATACTTTCAGGACAGCCGTCCCCTACCCTTGTGCCTATAAAAGCCAGACTGAAGAACAAAGATTCTTATTTTTCAGTTGATTTTCTACATACACTAAATTAGTATCCTGCTTTGTGCCCTGCCACATGCCCTATGTTATATGAATGCCATTAATATTTCTGGTACAGCTTCTTGTTCTCATAGTCACCCATTCTCATACAACACTATGGTTAAAGAATGTAGCCCAGATAACCTTCCAGCCCTACCCCTCTTTCTAGTCAGCCAGATCAACTGAGGTCACTTGCACAACATCACTGAAGTTTGGCCAACTGGTCACAGTTCTGTAATGAGTTCTTTGTAAACGGCAGGCCAGAAAGCCAGCATGGAAGCAGAGCACTCAGGGTTCAATCAAGGAAAGCAGAGGCAACAATGGTGGGCTAAAATTTATCATACACCCAAGTAGTTATTAGTTAATGTGTCAAAGTCAGTTCTACCGCCTGAACAGAATTTTAGAGGCACAGCAATTACAGAACTAAGGAACTGAGGAAGATTGAGAAATACATATCTTGGAAAACCATGAGTCTTATTCAGTTTATAAGGCCCAGGAATGCCGGGGGGGGGGGAGATTCATTTGAAAATGTAGCACTGAAGGCAAGCTTTAGGGCTACCCTGGTCTGCCAAAATAATGAACAACTGGGTCCTCAGCAAATCAAGCCTAAACTATCTCCTGAGGCAAAAACCATGAGCCTGAGTCTGATGTAGTTTGGGCCTATCATGAGAACGCAAGATTCACTGGGGGGGCGGGGAATGATTCTGAGAAAAGCTGAGGACAGCAAGAAAAGAAGACCAAATATGAGGCAGATTGACTTCAAAAAACAAGCCATAGCTTTGAGTTTGCAAGAGCACAGCAGGGCGGTTGAGGACCGGGCATTCTGGAGGTTTACTCATTCACAAGGCCGTGGTACATCGGAAACAACTTAACAGAATGCAACAATAATAAGGGCCAGGAGTTAAGAACTGGGATAAAGCACCGGCAGAAAACATACAGTCCCCAACCTAATTTCACATGGCCCTAAAATGCTGCAGGTACAGTATACTCTTGTTCTCCAGACCATTCTCAGGACTCAATGTGAGAAAAGAAATCATGCAGTCCTGTAGATTCGGTTATCTTTGGAGTAAGCCTCTACTTATTAGTAGGTCTGCCTTTGGTCACCATCAGATGCAACTCACCCACCCTTGTGAACAGAAACAAAACAACAGTGAACAGAAACAAAGGGATAGAAATACAGAAGGTGCAAGAGATGCTCATAAGAACCTAATGGAAAAGGAAAGGAAGATCAAACACTGAATAAAGTATTCAGATTATGAAGAGAAGTAAAGATACCACCCCAGAAGGCAATGATAACTTGCTACTGAATGACAAAACAGAAGATATAAAATCTTCACAAGCATGAGAATCCCCCAAATGGGCAGATCTTTGTTTCAAATGAAAAAAACAAGGCCATTCTTTCTGCGGGGCACACTGCCTAGCTGCTCCAATGGGTTTCCCAACTGCAAGATCTGTTTTATAAAAAAATCCTCCCTAAGTGCCTTCAGCTGCTTTTTTCCCTCCAGGCACTGAGACAAATCCATCCTACTCCCCAAAGCTTTTAATAGTATCCGGTTGGTTTTACCTTTAATCAACTGAGTGCTTTAATGGATCACTGATTTTAATGTTCTCTTTCACTGACTAGCCCAACTCATTTTGATGCTATTATTATATTACTGTTTTTGTAAGAAACTGAAACATCAGCCCCAAAAGCAAGCAAATAAAAAAACCAACTCCCCCAAACAAAAGAGCAAAATAACAAAAAACAAAAACAAAAAAAATGACACTAAAATTTCTGCATGACAACCATGCTTTTTGATACACACTACACATATCACAGGATAACAGAGGATGGTCTCCTTTGCAAGCCTCCAGTTTTTTACTGGCAAAGAGTTTCAGGGCATGTGCTTGATTTATTGGGATCAGCATCTGAAGCTCACTGTTAGTACAATCAGACCATGTTAGATCATTTCCACATTTGTGGAGACCATTCTTTTTAGCATAATTTGCTAGCTGGGAGCTAGCCCTGAAAGCCAAGTTGAAGGCTTCCCTTTATAATAACTTTCCTAGCTTCCCCTTCTTGTCCATTATGGAAGTTGGCACTGTTTCCAAGATCTCTAGTCCTTCAACTTCACCTACCTCCAACATATTACAGAGAATCAGCAGGAGACTAAAAGAAAGCCACATACCAAACAGTACAAAAAACAACAGCCATGTTAATAAAAGAGCAGTCTCACTCTGGGGTGGAAAAGGTACAGGCCCTCAACAGGAACTTTTTCCCGCTGCAGCAACAACTAATGGTATCTCAAAGCCAATCAGAGATGAGGCAGGTGTGTTTGTATCTCACAGACTCAACTGTACACCCACACAGACAACCCAAGATAGATATGCACAGCTCTGCAAGTTAAGCAGAAACACCAGTATTTACTCAGGTACTATAAAAGCACCCACTCTCCAGATATTTCTCTACAATGTGTTATACCTGGCAAGCCCGTCTTATTGCACATTTTTGCTCAGGCTTACAAACCCGTGTTGAAAATATTGCTGTTGGAAGTCATCCCCAAAGTCACTGTGAGCTCACACCCCATGGTCTCGTGGCAGCGTGAAGTGTGAGAAAATACCAATAATGCTGAGTACCTGTAGTCATTTCTAATAAGATCTTCAAGAACCTGAGAGTTCCTTCGTTCATTTGGAAGATTAATAATAAATAGTCTAGCAGTTTTGTAAACTATTTTCACATTCAAGACCAACAAATATTTATGCCTATTTGTCTGTAGACATGGGTAAATGTTACGGCAGATACCGACAGTCATCAAAGTAAACCTAATAAAAGTAAAATTTAAGGAATCATATCAGCTCATGAAAAATTAAACAGAATAGGAGGCAGATAAGTGAAAAGGTAAAGACTCCCTCCGCACATGCGTGCTAGTTGTGTCTGACTCTAGGGGCAGTGCTCATCTCCATTTTCAAGCCAAAAGAGCCAGTGTTGTGCAAGGCAGGTATGCAGGCCTAAATTTTAAAAAATCTTTACTAATGATATACCATTCACTTTGTCTGCTCATTTGTGTATATTTGCACCCAAAATTCTCCCAAGAGTTTTACTAGTAGAATTTTGACAGTTCCAGCTCATAGAATCACACCAACAGGCACCTACAGATTAAAAAGGAAGCTATCACAGTTGTTCCTGTTGTATGCTTGCTGCCCTTTAGGTTCTATGGAGGGCACTTTCTGAAGAATTATGACCCCAAGGATTCAGCTACAGCTGAAATGCAAGTGTATATAGGCAGGGATCTGTTTAGGAAATGTCAGGATTAAGCCTGGGATATCCATATTTGTTATTCCTTCAGAGAGGCCTCACTGTGAAAGACTAAGGTAACAACATTTTATCCTTGACTGTGGTTTAAAAAAACCCAAAAGACTTGCATCAGGATCCCAGAAAAATCACTTTAACTTTACTAAAAATGATATAGGATTTGCATATTAATGGTACATCTTTACAACAAAACTACACTGAAGGAGGTTAACAAGAAAAGGCTAACAGGTGAAATGAAAGTTAAATTATGGTGGCGAATTTCCCATTTCTGATCTGTATACAATCAGATCTCACCCCTCTGTTCAATCATAATCAGAAGCATGTATTACTTCTAAACCAGATCTGTCCTGCTGTGGAAACTAAATAAGGAGATGGAAGCCCTGCTGTCTGTCAAAAAGTACTAAAAGAGAACCTCTATTGAAATACACCATCTCTTATTTCAATTATTTCTTTACACACCAATTATAGCGGTGGGATTAGTTTTATACCCCTTCTGCCAAAGCAGTCTGCAGCTTTACATTACCTAGATTTAAGCATGAGTGACTCTTGGCAATTATTGGCAACAACGCAAATTCTTCCCAAGAACTCCTCTTTCAGTTGACATCTTTGTGAACTCTCTTGGTAAGAAGGAAAAAGGTTCGAGCCTTTCCATGTTTAACCACGGCAAACAAGAACAGGTGGCCCCTTTTGCTTTGCTCCGAATAGCAGACAGATGAATCAAAAAAGGAAGCAATAACATCACAGCCTAGATGTGTACTTTAATCTTCCTAACAGACAGCGCAGTAGGGATGGGCACGAATCCGGGTTGTTGGATCATGTTGGATTGTCATAACAGCACCACAGGTGCATGTGTGGTCCTGTCCCCACGCCCACTCCCAGACACACTCCATCATTCATCAGCCAGAGCACACTCCACTCCTCCTCCTCTTCATTTCACCAGTCGTGGCAGGAACATGGACTCCCCCCCTCCCCACCTCCTCCAGTGCTGAAACGCAGTGCTACAGCAATAGCCATCCCACCTCCTCATCTGAATGGGCAACTGCCACAAGTAGTGAAATGACTGAAGAGGAGGAGGAGGCCACAAACTGGCAGGTGAGTGGTGAAATCCAGCCAGGTGGGGTAGGGTATGGGACCACAAGGTGCCAGTATGAGGATCCAGCATGAGCCGATGCTGCAGATTCATGCCCCTTTCTAGACCGCAATGAAAGAAAAATTAAACACATACAATGACCACCATAACAATCCTACCAATCCTAGCTGTAAAGCTATGATAGTGGGGACAAAAATATAACTCACCTGAGATTTCTTAGTATAAACTACAAACACAAAACAATACTCACACTACATTTCTTTCTCAAAATCAACAAGATCTTTTGGTTGATACCAAATAACTTGGGATCCACTTTCCCAACTGATGACCTGTAACAGAAATCTGCTATGGTGCCTTCAACTACTAGACTGAAATGCCCTAAAGCTGCTCAACATTTGGACAGTTCAGTTACAGGTGTTTGCATCAGAAACAAATTATCAGTTATACTAAATCCTCAAATAATCACAATTATGACACACTGCATTACCTTCTACAGTTAAAAAAATCCAACACTGTGGCAATAGGCAGACTTACAATGCATACCATACAGCGTACACTCTAAATTTTTTCCATATAATGGATCCAGATTAAGTCAGTTAACATTTTAAACATCACAGAAACCAGTAATAAGCACATCCCATTGATTTCAAAGAGACCCACGTTAACTTCAGAGGCAATACCAGGCACTTATCAGTGAATGAGCACTAATGAAGGTAATGGGTACCTCCTTTTCAGTAGGTATGCAAAAGATTAAACTGCACCCACTCAATGTGTACAGAAATCGTACAATATCAGCAAAGGGGGGACTTTGATGGACGCTGGATGTTCATCGCTTAAGCTGAAGGAGAAGCACAGAGATTCTGGATTTTGGGCAGTGGCACAATGGAGCATAGGATTTTGAATGCCTGGAGACAGCCAGCAGGGACTTGAGCATATATTTTTACGTTTTCCAACAGTGAATCACTCATGTGAAGTATTCATTATTGTAAGCCAGCTTGGATCCTTTTCCAAGGAGAAAGGTGGGGTAAAAATATTCTAAATAAATAAATAAATAAAATCAGAGAGGACGTGTTCTCAGAGGGCAGGAATTCATTATGTTCACAGTTGCAAATCAGACTAGATTACAACCAACCTCATTCCATCTTCTTGGTGACACTCTGTTTCAGTGGCTTGTTATAACGGGAGGCATGTACCAAATGATATCAACTACAGCAGGGCTCTCCATGTATGTGGTTGAACTCCAATGTCCATTAGCCCAACCAGTGTTCAGATATGCTAGGAGCAGCACTTAATCAGCATCTGGAGAACCAAAGGTCCAGTAGCCTAAAATTACTGCTTGTGATATTCAGTGCATTTGCTTGGCCAAGAAACCAATGCAGCAAAGACATCAGCGGTCTAGATTTTTGCACATACAATCCCCCAAACCTGAAGTTGAGATAAGATAGCTGTGAGTTAGAATGCAGAACATACCACTTTGCCAATAGAATCTCCTTGTTACTTAACCCTATTATGCCACAGCAGAAGTGTAGACTCATCAGTAGATTCACATACCCACTCTTTTTGACATAGCTACATTTCCCAATAGCCTCTCTCAACCAAGCATCATCTGTATATTTGACTACAACTCTCACCATCTCTAGCCAGCCTATCCTGCAGAAATCCAGTTTTAGGGAAGCAGTACTATACCAACTCTATTCACAATGTCCTCACAGCTTTTCAGTTCATATTATATCTTCCCAACACCATACCACAATCTGAAAATGCTTCTCATTTCTTTTAGGACACAGAAAGGATGCTATCATGGCTCTAATTCACTTAAGCATCTTTCCTTGGTAAATACATCAGCATTCCTGCAACCTCACTTTCATGAATCAGCACTGCCTGGTTTCATTTATTTTACTGACAGACCAAAAAGGAATCAGGAGAACATCAGATCGACAGGAACTGTAACAAGCATTATGAATTAAAAGGGCTTAGAAGTCAGGAGACAAACTGGAGCCCAGCATACGATCCTGCTTAGAAAGCAAACAAGAAATAGATACTTGTACACAAGTCAGTGCTTTAAAAAAACAACAACCTAGAGATATATGAATTCTGTTCCAAACACAGAAAGAAACATCAAGTTACACATCTAGGTGGCTCAAAAAACAAGCCAACTGTATTATAGGAAAGGCACTATATCACTCATTCTATACCCCAGAGCAGAGAGAACTCCTAGTTCCCTGAGCTCCTTGCCCTCTGAAGATGCCAGCCAAAGATAAATGTCCAAAACACAGCCAAACAGCCTGAAAACCTCACAACAGCTATCACTTTCTCAATGTTCAAATTACTACTCAAATTGTCTCTGAATGAACCAAAATCTATCCAGCTCTTTTAACCAATGAATATTAAACCTATCTTACCTATCATCTTATCTTCAATATTGGGATTCTTAGAAAGAACAAAGCAACAGATTAAATAATCAATGTTTCCCTCAACCCACCCCAAAAATCAACCTACAATACATGATCAGCCAATGTAGGCCCAAGGCAGGAAATATTGAAAGGCAATCAAATCTCCCACCCCTACTAAAATGTTGAAACTCATATTGCAATGAAGATTACTCTGAAGGAAGAAACAGAAGCTAAGCCTCAGAGAAGATCTCTAGCCAGAGGACTTCTGTCCTCAAGTAAAATGGAGAACATTATTTTTCTGACTAACCATTTTTGGCCTTGGTGATTACAAACTATAGGTGGCAATTAGCAAACATGGGCACAAAAATTACAACTCTGTGCAGCATAGTAAGAAATGGTTACGGGAAGAATGAAATTGAGTATAGGAAACAACCAGCAGCCCCCAGTAAACAGCATGACAGCCACACAACGGAGGGGGCAGAATTTGGAAAAACAGGCTTTCTGGGAGCATTCCTGTGAAAAGAAACCTAAGGTCACAGTCCTTACGGTCATTCAAAGTCAGCTGGGAAGTATTAGTGTCCATGTAAACTTAGCTGTCAGAGTTCAGTTTATATATTAACAGCATTTAACCTTCCCCTTGTGTACAAAACGGCAGTTAAAAGTATTACATAATAAAGGTAGGTGCTTCCCTCTGTACTTTAAATGCATGTGATAATTTTAATCCACAGCAGTGAGCCTGAGGAATGAACCACTAAGGTAACAATTATTTTACTCTGCATGAGAAGCTGCATATTGTACAGGTAGGCATGGGCGGGTGTTTCATTGAATGGTTTACAGGGTGGGGAGGACAGTGCACAGAACTTGGAAGAGGTTAGAAAAATGAAAGAAAAGCACACAGATGGCGAGTAAGAAACAAGTAAAGGTCTACATTTAGAAATACATGTTGGTTTCCATCTAATCACACTTTGCCCAAGTAGAAATATACAACAGTGAATTTAGGTCACTAATAAGCCTTAGCAATTACCATTCATGCAGACATTCCAGTTCTCAAGAAAAATTCTAAAAACTGAGACTGAGAAACTTTTCAGAAAGCCATAAAACACCTGTTTATCAGAATGGTTGGCTTTCTAGGGCGATGATATTACATTCTCTCTCGAGAACTTTCACATTAGTCGAACTCCAATTCAGTTCAAACTGATTTCTTCTTTCTTTCTCTTTTCTTGATCATCTCTGGGGTAAATTGCCTTTTCTTAACGTTGCCTAGCCTTTTCTTTTGTGGAGGGGAGGGGAGTCAGAGCCCCCCCCCACTTCCCTCCAATGATCCTCCAAAAGGCAAGTGAAGTTCCCAGGGACTGAAGGAAGCTTGGCTGGTGGGCATGCTACCAGAAAATGTAGACAAACCCAATACTTATCTAGTACTGCAAATTCTGACAGTGGCGAGGATAGTTTGGGCACAACACTGGAAAAACGAAGAAACGGCAACAGATGAAATGATTATTAAGAAAATTTTGGAATGTGCAGAGATGGACAGATTGAGAATGAGAACCAAGGAAAAGGAGGCAAAACAAGCTGAGAGCCATATAGCCATCACAAAAACCAAATACAAAAGTGGAACAGGTGAACAGGAAAGTGGGGACTCAAAATATTACCAAGTATGGAATCTGTTTTATCAATGGCTAGAATAAAGAAACAAAGAATAAGAGAAAGCTGGTTGTTAGCAGAACAAGGACTGAAACTTTGTGTTTATGACTATTTATAACCCTGTTGCTTTAATGTAGTTTGTCTATTAATGCTGTAAGAAGTCCCTCCATTCCTTGTTCTCAAATACTTGGAACATGTCTTAATTTTATTGGACTGTATATGATCCTTCATTCCTGTAAGCTGCCTTGGGTCGTTTTTCCAAGGAGAAAGGTGGGGTAAAAACACTCTAAAAATAAATAAATAAAATAAATAAATAAACCCACGCATCAGGATGTGTTACAAATATTACATATACTTTTTTCCTTATAGAAAATGAATAAAATATTATTATTATTATTATTATTATTATTATTATTATTATTATTATTATTATTATTATTATTATTATTATTATTA
>JAHTLZ010000127.1:5775569-5792297 GCA_023846285.1 Phrynocephalus versicolor | reverse complement strand
TATTATTATTATTATTATTATTATTATTATTATTATTATTATTATTAGAGTATTTTTACACCGCCTTTCTCCTTCGAAAAGGACCCAAGGCGGCTTACAGTAATGAGGGATAATACACAGGTTTTTTTTTAAAGGAAGTTCAAAGCACTTTGTGGGAGAGATGAACCGGGAATGAGAGAGAGAGAGAGAGAGGAAGCCGCCGAGCCGAGAAGGAAGGCGGGCAGGAGGGAGACCAAGCCGAGGCAGGCAGGCTGAGTTACCTGACAGGGTGGAAGAGGTGGGCCTCGGGAGGACGGGCGAGGTGAGGGAAGGCCAAGGGCAGGGACCAAATGGCGGGAGTCGTGAGGGGAAGAGACAGAGAGAGAGAGAGCAGGCTGAGGGAAGGAAGGAGGGAAGGGGCAGCACACAGGGGGGGAGGGTCCCCCAAGAGGGAGCTCTTAAAATGGCGGCAGCTTCCCTTCCCACACAGCTCCCCTCTCTCTTCTTCTTCTCTCTCTCTCTCTCTCTCTCATAGACTCCTAAACACCCCTTAGACCCCTATCCCCCCGCCCCCTCCCTCCCTCCCTCCCTTCAACCGCCAACGGCTGACTCACCGGGCGCGAGCCCCTTCTCCTGCGCTCGCAGACCGGGGAAGTGGGCGGGGAAGCCGCTGTCGCTCGCTCGAGCGCCGCTTCACTTTTTTTTCTTTTTTTTTTTTGGAAGTGGGGGGGAGAGAAACCCTCGCCGCCGCGATCCCACAATGCCCCGCGCGCGCCTCCCGCGGCCGACCTGCCGCTTCCTCCTCTCGCTCCCGCGTTCTCTGTGCGCTCTCTTCCTCCCGCCCCCTTCCTTTCGACTTCGACTCCTCCTCCTCCTCCTCCTCCTTCGTACCCGGCTTAACCCGAGGGGTTTCGTTGCGCATGCGCCGGGCTCTCCCCCCCCCCCTCAGCCAACCTACTTTTTTCCACAAGGGGTTTTCAGACGCTGCCTTGATGGGGGACCTAGAAGTTGAGTCATGGCAAATGGACTTCTTTCTTTTTTTCTTGAGAGAGTGAAACGTTTCGCTGCTCATCCAAACAGCTTGTCAGTCTGAGGATGAGCAGCGAAACGTTTCACTCTCTCAAGAAGTGTTCCAGTTGCCATGACTCAACTTCCAGATACAGTGGGGAATGATCCATGCCACACATTTCACTAATACCGTGGTACCTTGTATAAAGGAATTAATTCGTTCCAAATGCAGTTCTGTTAAGCAAAATTTCCTTTATACAAATTCCCCATAGGAATGCATTGAAAACGGAGTAATTCCTAATCACGACCATTTTTATGTTTCATGGATTCGCCCCTTAGGGGGCTCTGTTAAGCAAATTTCCCCTATCTCCGGATTTTTTTATGTTGTACAGATTTTGACTGAGAATCTTCACAGACACAAGCTTGATGGGGAGTCAGACCCGGTTCAGTTCAGAGTCGCTTCTACAAGTGCAACAAGCTTGCTGTTTTTAACACCTGTTGCTCTCATGTTCTTGTCTTTCTTCTACCTAAAAATGTTATTGGAAATGAACCAGAAGGCTTTAAAATAAAATTATGGGTAATGCTGTCACACACTATTTCAGATTTTGTATTCCTAACTCCAGGATGTTCCAGTCATCATGGCCCCTCCTAAGTGTGGAATCCTGGAAGTTCTACACACACACACCCCAGATACAGTAACTTCCCAAACTGTGAAGCACCCCTAGGATTTCAGAAGTTCAAGTCATGGCAACTGGACTTCTTTTCTTTTAACTACTCTTCAAAGTAGCCTCTTCAGATTAAAGAAACTACTTGGAGTACCGAAATGTTTCAATCCCACAATAAAAAAAGTCCAGTTGACATGATTCAGCTCCTTGATCATCTCACCTGGATGACTGAGAATGTCCAGACACTCCTAGGATTGCAACTTGGATGCTTTAATTGGAATGCAAGACCATCCAGAAAAGTACCCCTCATCTTGGACCACTTTTTGTTCTCTTTGCACCCTTACCTTTTTTATTATTTCAACAAGATTATTCCTACCAGTACAAAGCATTTTCAGAGGAGTTGCTGCAAGAAAAAACATCCAGCACCCATATCTAAAATACATCTCAGACTGCTATTAATCAGCTCTATACTCAAATTATTTTTCCAAAAGTACAGGTTGTACTAAATATAGCAACCAGATTTGCTGTCTGGAGTGCATTTTAGACATGCCACAATAATTGCAACTAAGAACCCAGCTTTTGGTCTGGAAAACTGTTTTTTAAAATGTGTTTATTCTAAAACAATGTCCTTACATGTTATTGTACATAATTTAGAAGGAAAAGCAATACCTTTAATATTTTTAACAAAGGCATTCATCTTTAACATGCCATTTGATTCCCTGATGTTAAAATCACTAATGAGCCAATATTCCTCAGCTACTATGGGTTGTATGAAGTAATGGTATAATGTGCCTATTTCAAAAAGATCCCGTTGAATGTTCCAGTGAAAACATTAGAAATTATATGATTCATACGTCTCCAGTATATTTTCATTTCAACATTATTCAGAGAAACAGGCCCAGAGTATATTGTCAGAACCAGGAGACTGGCAAGGTAGCATCGCTCATCCCAAAATGCTAGGTCTTCACTTCCTCTGGTAACAAAAGTGTGCTGCTTTATATATTACCCCTTAGCACTTAAAGTGTACAATTTAATTATTCAGAATACACATTGCTGCCCCCACATCAAGCTGGGTACTCAAATTACCAATACCTAAAGGATGAAAGGCTGAGTCAACATTGATCCAGTTAAATGAGCCCATCAAGACAGAACTTGGGTCCTGAGCGGAATCTTGACCAGGTGACTGCAGTTTAAACACTGCACTCTGAGGCTCGCCTAAGGCCAGCTCCACAAACTGCCTTTAAAGGCAGAAGCATTCACAAGTACAGTACTTCAAGGAATGTACATACAGTACTGTTATTTCTAGAACATGGCAAATCATGGATGCATGCAGTTAAAATCTCATGTTAATTTGTGCTTGTGAAAAGACTGATCACTCACATTAACTCTGCCTCACCCAACTGAATATTGGAGATTACCTATGAATATTTGACCCTTAAGTCAATTTATATAATCTTTCGTATACACCACGGCTGGAGCTATTTGGATATGGCAAAGGGAAAGGGGACATTCCCACGAGCAACTTAAAATTAAGTGTGCTTAATAATATTAATAATGAGTAATAATATTAATTTTAAAAGATACTGATGCAGCACACTTTGGCTTAGCCGATGCTGGAACAAACCACTCGACAGGATTATCTTCATTGTATCCTCTTTGGCAAATCAACTACCGGCATGATGCTGGTTTCTGTGAGTGCTGGAGTGTTGCAATCACGAATGCAGAGTCTGGTCTAGCAATGTGATTCGTTTCCAAAAGCCACCCGACAGCTTGAGAATCTAACGTCACATCCTGCGGCAAGACTCTCCTTGATTCACCAGGCATGGTATGTAGAAAGGCTTCCTTCTGTCCTGCACACACTGGCCATCAATGTAGCCAAACGGGTATTCTTTTGGGCCAAAGAGTGAAGAGGATCATCAGAAAAGGGGAGGTGATAAGCCCCCACCCCCACCGACCCAGCTATGAACTTCCACCAGTGGGCTCATCTCTTCTTGAATGGCTGTTCCATGTGGTATCATCTGGGGAAGCAAGTAAACCAGCAAAAACCTTTTCCCAACTTTGGCCTAGCTGGGATCAACTGCCCACTGGACCTTTCTTCTCTGGGGATTGTCTTGTGACATGGCTCATAAGAACATAAGAAGAGCCATGCTGGATCAGGCCAAAGGCCCATCTAGTCCAACTTCCTGTATCTCACAGAGACCCCACCAAATGCCTCTGGGAGCACACGAGACTAGATATCTGTTTCCTGATACCACTCCCCTGCATCCGGCCCTTGAAGTACTCCAGTTTTAAGCCTGGAGATTACACATCTCCATTGTGGTTTGTCACCGGTCATGGACTTTTCCTCCAGGAATCTGTCCAGTCCCCTTTTGAAGGCATCCAGTCTTCTTCCACTTGGTGAGTACACAACCTCCATAGTTAAAACAAACAAACAAACAAACAAAAACAAACGACAACCTGCAGCCAGGAATCAAGTGTGCTCATGCTTCTCTTTCCTCCCTATGCGTTCCCCTCCTCTTTTGGGTCCTATCTAACAGGTCATAACCCACTCGGAAAAAATGCTAAGACGTGTGCTTAAAATTGGCAGAAAGGTGGCACAGAAATGGAGTGAATAGATAAGTTTCCTTTCTTTGGCCTGGGCCCAAAAATAAAAAATAAAACACACCACCCGTTCGAAAAACACCTAAGAGAGGTTTAGACTTGTGTTTCTGGAACTGCAGCTTGCTCTCCGCCCGCCGGCTGCCTTGCATATTGCCTTTGAAAAACAAGAATAATTTCATAATATGACACGACACGCTGCCATTTGAAGGGAAAGGAAAGAAATACATTAGGCACGCCCTTTGGATCCCAGCCACTCTTTGGCTCTTAGCAACTTTTACACATTCTAAAATCTGGGAGAGCCATTTCATAGAGGACAGCTTCTATTCCCCAACCTTTCATAACAGATACAGATGGGACATGCGGGCCTTATTGTTCTTATGTGCCATTAAGTCCCCACCTCCCAAAGTTATGACGAACCTATGGGTCAGCGACCTCCAAAATCTCCTGCCCTCAACTGCCCTGATTCAAGCTATTGCAAGCTCAAGCTTGTGGCTTCTTTTAGGGCAGGCATGTCCAAACTTCGGCCCTCCAGATGTTTTGGACTGCAACTCCCACAGTCCTTTGCCACTGGTAATCTAAGCTTAGACTTCTGGGAGTTGTGGTCCAAAACATCAGGAGGGCCGAAGTTTGGACATGCCTGTTTTAGGGAGTTTTAGGGAGTTAGTCCATCTCACATTTGATCTTCCTCTCTTCCTGCTGGTTCCAACCTTTTCCCAGCATTACTAAGAATTCTGCCTTTTCCTAATGTGCCCAATGCAGGACGCAGGCCCAGTTTTATCATTTTTGCCTCCAGAGATAGTTCAGGCAGGGTGTCTGCAAATCTCTCCTCCAGCCCATTTCAAATGAATCTGTTTTATTCCTGCCAGCTTTCTTTACCGTCCACCTTTTACACCCACGCACAGTGATTGAAAATATGTTAGTGTGGATGATCTTGGCTTCTGTCTCCCCACATCCTTACAACTTGATTACTTATATGAGCCTCGTGACGCAGTGGTTAAATGCCTGTTCTGCAGCTAAAACTGTGCTTACGACCTGGGGTTCAATCCCAGGGAGCAGGCTCAAGGTTCACTCAGACTTCCATCCTTCCAAGGTTGGTAAAATAAGTACCCAGCTTGCTGGGGGGGATGTGTAGCCTGCATACTGTAATGAAACTGTAAACTGACCAGAGACTACTTGAAGTGGTACATCAGCAGAACACTTTGCTTTTTTATAAAAATGAACTTTGGTGTTTTAGAAAGAGTCAATTCTTACCATTCTGATAAGAAAAACAAAACCATGCCAGACTTGTCACCCAAAACAGAAACTTGTTTTAGAAAAACAAAACAAATCCCAAGCTGAGATAACAGCACAAGGAAGGGAAAGACAAGCTGTTGGAATACACTGCATGGTCACAAGGTATTAAGAGGTGTGTGTAGTGGTGGTGGGGAGTCATCACCTTGAGATAATAAAAACATGACCGGGTGCCTACTACTCTAATCATAGCTGAGAAAAGGGCATTTCAGCATCTTAGTCCTTATTCTAGAAGAGCGGTTCCCAACCTTGGGTCCCCAGATGTTCTGAAGACTAAAACTCCCAGAAGCCTTCACCACTAGCTATGCTGGCTGGGATTTTTACGCAGTTGTTGTTCAAGAACATCTGGGGACCTCAGGCTGAGAACCAGTGCCTGAGAACAGTGGTGTCCAAACTTTGGCCCTCCAGATGTTTGGACCACAACCCCCACAGTTCTTTGTCACTGGCCATACAGGCTTAGAATTGTGGGAGTTGTGCTCCAAAACATCTGGAGGGCCAAAGTTTGGACACCCCTGCCTTAGAAGACGAATTCTTCTCTTATGTGCAAGTATCAGAACAGAAGTGCACAAGTTTCCAGAAAGCGCTGGTGGGTCCCATTATGATGAGTTTCCCATGCTAGGGCCCACCAGGGGCCAGATTAGGCCTGGAATACAAAACAAAACACAAATACAGCCAACCAAACCAAAGCAGGAGTCTAACTTCTAGTTTAATTTTTTAAAAATTGTTGTGCCTTTCCCTGAAGTTTAAAAGGTGGAGGGGCCCCATACCGTTTTTTCAAAAAGGTAACCTGCCACTCCAGAAGCTTCCAGAAGGATCGAGTGCATCCATCTTTTCTCACTCCCCATCAGCTGCTTGTGGGGGGATCAGGCAATGTATCTGGCCTATAGCCAATGCATTTCCCACTCCCTGTATCTGAGGTATAAAAGCTCCACCCCCCCTTCCCCTTTTTTGAAGCTAGGTATCATGCCCTGCAACAGAGACATCAGCTGGTTGAATCCATCCTTTCTTCCCCTTATTTGCAACGTTCTTTTTTCAATTTTTGTTAAACATCAGAGCAAGTACTAATGTCCACCCTCAGAAGTCCTCCTCACTGGATAAGCCATTCCATGGACAAATGCCTAAGGAAAAGCCAAATTCCCCCCACGTTGCAGTTCTGGATCCAGATGGGAAAAAAATTATTTATCTCCTTTGGATTTTAAAAAAGAAGAAGAAGCAAAAAGCCGTTCCCGCTTCCCGCCGACCTTCCTGGTAAGTTATCTCCTTCCCGAGAATCAGCAGTCTCGTGACAAGGCATGGGATCCACCTCTCAAGTAAACAGATACACCTTACGAACCATGTCAAAGCTCTGGCTCTCGGACGATGGGGCAGATGATGACACCAACGAAGGTGGGATGAAGGCCAGGGCCAAAAAGAGCAGGCAACAGCTTCGGCAGAATGGAAGGGGAAGTTACACATCGAAAGGTTATGAAAGTGTTTTCCTGCCGGCCGCGAGCTGAGCGAGCGTGGTATCTTGTTTCGGAGCGAAGTCGCCTGTTACTCCAGCCCGCTGCCAGTTCAAGCGCATGGGAGGATAAACACAGGCGTTTCCCCATCAAGTGCCTCCAACTGACACGGATCCAAGGGCTTTAAGCGGTGGACGTCAAGGGTCGCCAAAGGGGGAGTAGAGGGGGAGCCGAATTACCGGTCCATGTTGGTTTCATCAGGTTGATTGTGGAAGCAAAGGCGCAGCAAGGTTTCGCAGAAATCCAGTTCCTCCTTTAAAAAAAGAATAATAATAAAAGTTTTTTTTAAAAAGGAGGCTGAGGTCAGGGGAACTGCCTTTTCATAGATCACAGCCACTCGGATTGCAAATATGTTCAAAGAGCTTAAGACTTAGAATCCTAAAGCTGCCCAAAAGTTGGAAACCCACAGCAGAAACATCTCTGACGGATGGCCACGCACATCTCTTTAAAAACCTCTCCTTCCCTGGAAGTATTTAAGCAGAGGTTGAATGCTGATCTGTTGATTCCTCCACATATATTTTTAACGTTAATGGGATGTCCCTTGGGGAACGTACAATCTGCTCGCTTGTCAGTTTTAAATGGTATTCTCTGGTGGAAAACAGGTCTATCAGCATCACAAAGGTACATTTTAGGCTGCACATGTTCGAGACACACATCCAAGTGCAGCAGTAACTTCCAGGTTTTTTTTCTCAAATAATAATTATTTCAGACCAGCATTTAGCAGCTGGGAGTTTTAAAGGATCTCTCTCTCTCTCTCTCTCTCTCTCTGTGTGTGTGTGTGTGTGTGTGTGTGTATGTGTGTGTGTGGTCAGAATTTTCACTTTGGAAAGTTTATCTTCTACCTAACATTTTGATTCAAGCCAAAAGCTTCTTCTTATTGAGGAATTTCTTTGCTTTTTAAAATACAGGAACATGCAGACATCTATGTTTGGGGGGGGGGAGAATGTTTATTCTGAACACGCAGTAAATGAAAAATGAAAAATCCACTGTAAACTAAGCAAAGAGTTAATAGCTACACAAAACCTCAGGCACACCAACGCCTCCCAAACGGGATTTCTACAGATACCATCCCTAATAGCAAAGGAGTTTAAGCCTGCTTACCATAAAGTGTTATTGACTGAGTTACCCCCTTGAGCAGCGGGTGGGCTGATACCACCAGGACCAGACATGCTCCACCAAAAGCTAGTTTTAGCCGAGGAGTAGGGAGGGACTAGACAACCACATATTTCACCTCATAATGGCCACCTTGTCTATAAAAAAATTCTGGCTGAATAAAAGGCAGAAATCGAGACTTCTAGCTTTCTGGAGGTGGCAAGACGGGGAGACAGAACTGCAGAATCAATGAATCATAGCTGTAATGAAAAATCCCCCTCCCTCCCTCTCTCCCCCACACATACACAGTCGCAGGTTTGTGGCGCAGTGGTTAAATGCCTGCACTACAGGTAAAACTGTGCTCACGACCTGGGGTTCAATCCTCAGTAGCCGGCTCATGGTTGCCTTAGCGTTCCATCCTTTCAAGGTCGGCAAAATGAGTACCCAGCTTGCGGGGGGGGGGGGGAAGGAGTCGCCTGCATAGTGTAATTAAACTGTAAACTGCCCAGAGACTACTTTAAAAAGGAAAGCAAAGTGTTCTGCTTATATACCACCCCTCACCACTTAAAGTACTACTTGAAGTGGTATGGGGTAGTATATAAGCAGAACACTTCACTCGTTTCTACAAGGAGGTGGCATCAGAAACCACTCATCCACCATAACCACAAGGCGGCTAAAACAACCCTCTCTCTCTCTCTCTCTCTCTCTCTCTCTCTCTCTCTCTCTCTCTCTCTGTGTGTGTGTGTGTGTGTGTGTGTGTGTGTGTGTGTGTGTGTGTGTGTGTGTGTGTGTGTGTGTGTGTGTGTGTGTGTGTGTGTGTGTGTGTGTGTTGTTACAGTCGGGACCGACTCTTCATGCCCCCACATCCATGGAGTTTTCTTGTCAGGAATACTGGAGTGGCTTGCCCGTTCCTACTCCAGGCGCCTACAGCACCTGGTATTCCCAGGCGGTCTCCCATCCAAGTACTAATCAGGACCGACCCTGCGTAGCTTCTGAAATCAGATGAAATCGGGGGTGCTTAGGGCATCTAGGCAGCTCAAAAAAACACACCCTATAACTGTGTAATTATGGCATGTATTGCACAAGCAGAAAAGCATCTGGGGAGTTTGTGATCAGTCCACCATTGCAGTTAAAGCGAAGCTGGGAACCACAAAGTGGCCTTCTCCCTAAGACATGGGTTTTCTGAGTGTGGGAAGAATTTTATCGGCTAGGAAGACTGAGGCAACCACCTCAGGCCAAAATTGAATGAATGAATGAATGAATGAATGAATGAGTTGGCATATATAAAGGAGGACATGACAGACCAAAACATGTTGGGCCAGTCACCTTTAGCTAGGTGATATGCCTCCTGCCCTTTTGCGTTTGGCTAGAACAATTGTTCCCAACTTTGAGTAACCCAGGTGCTGTTGGACTACAACTCCCAGAAGCCTCAGCCAGTGGGTCTGGTGGTGAATAGACATGGGTGTTTCATTTCGCAAGGGGTCCGGTTCCAAAATGAAACATGGCAGCACAGCTGCCGTTCAGAGCTGGGACCCACCCTCTGGAATGAAATCAACCTTGACTTACCTTCCTTTGGGTTGTGTGGGGCGAAACTCCAACCAGGAAGCAGCCTCTGACATGTCATCTTTCCTTCTCCCTGGCACTGGCCAATCAGACAGGGAGGTGGGATGATGCATATCCTTGCACAGCTCCAGACTGGCCAGTGCCAGGGAGAAGGAAAGATGATGTGTCAGAGGCTGCTTCCTTGTTGGAGTTTCGCCATGTGCGACCCAAAGGAAGGTAAGTCAGTGGTTGATTTCGTTCCAGAGGGTGGGCCCCAGTTCCAAACGGCAGCTGTGCTGCTATGTTTCAATTCGGAACCGGATCCCTTCTGAAATGAAATGCCCATCTCTACTGGTGATCGCTCCTGGGAAGTGCAATCCGGGTTATCCAATGTTGAGAACTACTAGGCTAAATGCCTCCCAGGAGCCTCGTGGTACAGTGGCCAAATGCCTGGACTGCAGCTAGAACTCTGCTCACGACCTGGGGTTCAATCCCAGGTAGCCGGCTCATGGCTGACTCAGCCTTCCATCCGAGGTTGGTAAAATAAGTACCCAGCTTGCTGGGGGGGGGGCGATGTGTACCTTGCATAACAAAATTGTAAACTGCCCAGAGAGTGCTTGAAGTGCTATGGGTTGGTATATTTTGCTTGAAGCAAAAGGGAGGCATTTCTTTTCTTCTGTACTTGTATTGGGTGGGGGTGGGGGGTAATTCTGGGTGTGTAGCTATGGGCAGTTGCTGTTATGTGTAACATGTTGTACACCGCCCAGAGTTCCTGCCGGAAAACTGGGTGGTCAATAAGTCAATAAGTCAATAAATAAATAAATAAATAAATAAATAAATAAATAAATAAATAAATAAATAAATAAGAATCTTAACTCAAAGCAATCTCATCTCAGCTTAGCAATACTGAGAAGGCCAAGAGGAGAAAAACCAGAAGAGGAGGAAGAGCTGAGCATTTTACAAACGGCAACGTAAAGCGGCATCTCACCCCGCCCTCCCCATGTGCCACATTACACCAATTGTTTAATTACTGAGCACAGTGTAACCTAATTGCTACATTCACAGAAAACTGTCAGTTGCTAACAGCAGAGGCGTGAATGTGTCTGTTCAGGATAAACACAACAAGAGACTCAGAACACAGAACAGCAACGGTACGCCCCCCCCCAATTCCTCCTCAAATTAAGTGAAAGAAGAGCAGACGTTGGGGAAAACTCTTTTGACTACAATTCCCAGAATCCTTCACTGAAAGACACCGAGCTCTGAAGGGAAGCAGGTGGAAGGAAAGATGAGGCTTTCTGAAATGAAGGAAGGAAGCTGTCTCAGGACCCTTGTGGCTATGGACATTTATTTACCCCGTCCTTCAGCAGCAAACAGAAGGCACACAGACCTAAAGGGACGCTTCTCCCACACAAACAGCCTTTATTCACCCAAAAGCTGTCTTTGCCTTCATTTTCCCAGCGGGAGGTAGAGGGACCCAGCTCTATCCTTCACCTCTCTAGGGTGAAAGCCTCCTATTACAGATGCTGGAACCTCAAAGGGCAGAAGACATTCCCATATACTGCAGCCTTGTACAGAGATCAGTAGCAAACACAAGGCACTAAACCAGGCATGTCCAAACTTCGACCCTCCTGATGTTTTGGACCACAACTCCCAGAATTCCAAGCCTGTATATCCAGTGGCAAAGGACTGTGGGAGTTGTGGTCCAAAACATCTGGAGGGCCCAAGTTTGGACATACCTGCATTAAACACTAAAGAAGGGCCAGAAAACCACAGCTCTCCTCCCACAGAGCATTCTTGCCATTTGGCAAACTTACTTTTATTGGGTCGCTACTTCCCTGCATCCTCCACGAGTCAGAAGTGTGAGGCGGCAGCCAGGAAAGCCAATGCAATTCTTGGTTGCAGCAACAGAACCATAGTGTCCAGACCAAGGGAAGTGAGAGTAGCACTCTATTCTGCTCTGGTCAGACCCCACCTGGAGTACTGTCTCCAGTTCTGTGTGCCTCAATTGAAAAAGGATGTTGACAACCTTGAATGGGTCCAGAAAAGGGCGACAAGGATGGTTAAAGGTCTGGAAGAAATGTCTTAAAAGGAATGGCTTAGGGAACTGGGAAATGTTTAGCCTTTCAAAAAGAAGGCTGAGGGGGGATATGATAGCTATGTTTAAATATCTGAAAGGATGTCATATTGAAGAGGAAACAGGCTTGTTTTCCATGGCTTCAGAGACTAGGACTCGGGGCAATGGTTTCAAACAACAGGAAAAGAGATTCCATTTGAACATTAAGAAGAACTTCATGATGGTTAGAGCTGTTCGGCAGTGGAATCTGCTGCCACGAAGGGTGGTGGAGTCTCCTTCCTTGGAGGTTTTTAAGCGGAGGCTGGATGGCCATCTGTCGGGAGTCCTGTGATGGGGGTTCCTTGCATGGCAGGGGGTTGGACTAGGTGGCCCTTGAGCTCTCTTCCAACTCTATGATTGTATGATTTCATCCGGCATCAAGCTGCGGTTGGCTTCCCCTTGCAGGTGGGCTGGATTCGCCCCAGACAGAATGAATTCCTTTGCAGTCTGCAGGAAGAGCTTCATTCTGGCTGCACACTGACTTCGGAAATTATGGGAGTCATATTCTGAAAGATTGCTTCTTTCTAGGATTGGGTGCATTAGAGGGGAGCATATAATCCATCCCCTCTTTCCATTCACTTGTGATCACAGGGTCCCTTGTCACTTGCATGCAACCAAGCGGGCAACTTTCCAAAGGCGGGGGTCTCCCCTGACAAGACACTACACTGCCACCACTGCTGAAAATCTGGGACCACTGCCTAGGTCCTGACTAAAATTTGATGGCAAAGGCAGCGGCCCTTGGCAGTCAGGGAGAGCTGACATGTCCTCCGGAACCATAGAGCCATGCAGGTTGGCAAGACAGAGTGTCTCCTTCGTTCGCACGCTGGGAAAGGCCCACGACGTTTCTCAAGGAACCAGAACTTCCACACGGCATCAATAAAAGCCTCCGCAGGCTTCCCCTGGTGGATGGGGGTCTGTCTATTTGAGGCAAAATGGCCGTTCTTCCAGGCCGCCGAGAGAGTGGCCTTCTGAGAGCCTACCCCGAGGAGGACTCAGAATATCTCCCTTGTGTTGTTTCTTCGACAGGCAATGGTGAAGTGAGTTAAATCAGGCATGACCAAACTTCGGCCCTCCTGATGTTCTGGACCACAGTTCCCAGAATTCCAAGCCTGTATTTCCAATGGCAAAGGACTGTGGGAGTTGTGTTCCAAAACATCTGGAGGGCCAAAGTTTGGACATGCCTGGGTTAAATGCTGCGCTACGAACCGTCCCAAGAAATGTACTTAAATGGGAATTGAGACTTCTGGAGAGGCAGAACACTGGAGGCCTAACATAAAAGGGCTGCATAGGTTCCCAGCACCCCCTAGTGACCAGTAAAGAGCAAGAGAGGCTAATGCAGGCTGCTGGAGCTACATAGGTTTCACCTTGAGAGCCCAGTATGGAATCTGGCCTTTTAAAATACTGCCATTTTACCTCTTAGCTTTCTTTACTTTTTCAAAAAAGAAGTAAACTCTCTCTTTTAAAAAAGCATTTCCAATTGGGTTTGTCTCGGCCCTATCATGTATCCTCCACCCTCATCTAAAAAAGGTAAAGGTACAGGTCCCCCCTTGCATATGTGTGCTAGTTGTGTCTGACTCTAGGGGCGGTGCTCATCTCCGTTTTCAAGCCCAGCAGCCAATGTTGTGCAAGTCCGTGGCCATGTGGCCGGCATGGCTGAACGCATATCTGCACATGCAACACTGTTTTACCTTCCCACTTTTTACGGCGGTACCTATTTATCTACAGTGGTACTCCAACTTAAGAGCAGCTCGAGTTAAGAGCAATTCGAGTTAAGAGTGGAATGCTGTTGGCATTTTAACTGCCGCCTTACAAATTTTAGATATGGCCTGCTCGACTTACAATTTCTTTTTCATTTTTTAACTTATTTTTTCAAATTTTTGGATAGGTACCCTGACTTAAGAGTAGTCTGACTTAAGAGCATGCATTTGGAACGGATTAAATCCGTAAGTTGAGGTAACACTGTACTTGCATTTACACACTTTCAAACTGCTAGGTTGGCAGGAGCTGGGGTTAACAGAGGGAGCTCGCGCCGCTGCGTGGCGCTCGGGATTCGAACCGCCGAGCTGCCAACTTTGCAGCCTGACAGTTTCAGCGCTCTGAGCCACCACGCCCCCTTTTCACCCTCATCTTACTGTTTAGTTAATCAAGAAACTGGGGCAATCACATATGCAGGATAGTTTATTCTAATACAGTGATACCTTGTATAAAGGAATTAATTTGTTCCAAATGAAATTATGTTAAGCAAATTTTCCTTTATACAAATTCCCATAGGAATGCATTGAAAACGGAGTAATCCCGTTTTTATGTTGTACGGATTCTCCCCATAGGCAATTATGTTAAGCAAATTTCCCCTATCTCTGGAATGTTTTATGTTGTACAAATTTTATGTTATACAAGCTGCTTGTTATACAAGGGTCCACTGTAACAGGTTTTGAAACTGCGTCCTTTGAAACACTCAGGAGCGGTCTAACAAGGCACTGTGAGCACTCAGAGTAGGTACGAATGTGGAAGGAAAAAAAAAACATTACTGGGCCGGCCTACCTGAAATTCTTCCTGATCCTTTAGCAGGCGGGATCGTTCTTTTAACATCTCCTCCAGTGCCAAATCTGGCTCTTGACACGCTTGCACCCCCTGAGGAAAATCGGTTACCAGGCTGGGTGGATGGATGGTAAGGGGGGGAGGGGAATGATAAAGAAAACAGTGATAGCGAGTTACAAATAAAGTTTTTAAAACGTTGCAATTTATTGTCACAACAGGGTTGCCACTAAAATTCTATTTTTTATTTCCCTGACTAACGCTTGTCATTTTCCCTGACCACCATTCAAATACAACCACAAGTTAGAAAATGAATAGATTGTGTTGCGGTAATGCAAGACTTAATGAAATGTTCCACTCTACAACTACACAAGCCTCAACTGCAAAAATATCTGTCAAAGTAAGAGATTTAATATCAGCTTCCTTCAACAATAGCTGCACCAACAACTGTTTTGCAGTTGCACCAAAAAGTTATTTATTTATTTATACAGCTTATATGCCGCCCACCACCCGATGGTATGAGATAAGAACTTCAGATCAAGTAAACACTGAATGCAAACAAATGACATATTTTTTGTTATTGTTTTAAAGGTCCACTAAAAATTAATTAAATGTTCCATCTAAAATGGTTTCTCTGAAGCCACATTGCAAAATGTAAAGTTTTGAATCTGCAGTAATAATCAAGTTAGAAATTGTATTTTAATCACAATTTCCCTGACTTCAGATCAATTTCCCTGACTTTCCCTGACCAATTTCCATTTTTCTGACTTTCCAGAAAGTGGCAACCCTGCCTTGTTCCTGTCACTCCGTCAGCCATTCTTCCATGGTGAGGATGCTCTACTCCATCTTCCGTTCCTTTTTCCGATTCCAAATAGCAAAATGAAAATGAAAATGAAATGTTCCATAGCTTGAGTGGACTTAGATTGAATAGGATTCTGTGAGGTACAGTTGCATGGGTTTTCTTGTTTAAACAATTTTTTTGTTCTTCTGCAATCTTCAGGGCTCACCCTCTTAAGTGCACGAGTGCTCCCTCTCATTTTCACCTGTTCCATCTAAGTTCAATCATCAAGATCTTACCCTAAGCTTGGGGAAGTAACTTTTTCACACTACCAACTCCTAGTGGCAATATTAACTGGGGAATTCTGGGTGATGCATTCCAAAAAGTGACCTTTTCAGGCTCTGGGAATGGGAAACCATCCATTTGGATTTATCCCAAGTTTGCTTCCTCAATGAGAACTGGGAAAGTTAATATTCAACTCTCTGTATTTCCACCTCTACTGCTACAGGTATGATTCTCCTCCTTAGGTGCTGTCTAATACTAAATTCCTCCCTCATGCAACTAGTGCTGTGACTGCACTCAGTAAACCAAGTGCCCTGAATCTTGAACCCGATTCCCCACGCTTGCCGATACCTGCATAACGCTCCCAGTATGTGCTCGTGGAAGGTGCTGTGTTCGGACCGGATCAGAGACACCAGCTGCTGCACCATGCCCATGGCACAGAGAGTCTCTGTGAGGAGAAAAAAGAGGGACGAGTCAAGCTGCGAAAAATGTGTCACTAATTACAGCCAACGGTTGGGCACTACACCATGTAGCTACAAACAGCACTCTCTCCTATAAGGTCCTAAAATGGTGCCAACTCTAGCCTTCTGAAATCGCCTTACGTCAATCGTGATATATCCCGCAGGCACTCTACGCCTGCTGGGAGAAAGGCTCGATCCATCCACCCATCCACCCATCCATCCATTCATCCACGCACCCACTGGATTTATACCCCACCTTTCAAGCTAGGATTCAAGGTGGGAGTCAATACGATGCGACTAGAACAATCCCACAAACCAAGGAACAGTTTCCCAAGATGCCCCTACAAGTTACAGGTCACTTCTACCAGAGGGCATGTGTCACCACGGCCAAGTCACACCTCTCAAGAAATGGGTGTAGCCGGTGCACCTGTTTTAACTATGCAGAGGCACTCCTAGACACCGCTTGAAAGCTGGGCATCCAGGTTCAGGGATGAATCAGGAGCACCTGCAAATAAATAGTGTGCCTGTATTTTCAGAAGGAGTGTAATCTCATCCAGCACATGCCGCAATCCTATTCCTTGACCTGGTTTTTGACATCATCATCACCATCATCATCAAATTATCACACAGCAAATAAGATAACTACACTGGATTTTGTATTACAAATTACTAGTCGAACGCTTCCCAAGTGTTTTGGACTACTACATGACGTATCAGTGAATTATGCAAGCAGATCCCAGTAAGGTGGCCTTCTGCAGCTGACTGATGGTGACTTTCTCAACTTCAATTTCTTCTAAATACTTGCTTAGCTGTTTAGGCACCGCACCCAGCATATGATGATGATGATGATGATGATGATGATGATGATGATGATGATGAT
>JAHTLZ010000127.1:5758462-5775559 GCA_023846285.1 Phrynocephalus versicolor | reverse complement strand
TGATGATGATGATGATGATGATGATGATGATGATGATGATGATGATGTCTATATAGCACATAGAAATATGCTACCATTTTTGCCCATGTAGCCAAAAGCCACTCTGGGTGGTTCCCATGTAAGATCCAGTTTCTGAATTTGCCATCAAGTGCACACAGTATTAAGACCAAATAAGACTGCAGGCAGTTCCCACAGAGCTCTCTCTTACAGAACTTTCACTGTTCATCCTCATAGGTGCCATCCGGCAAACAAGGACAAAACAGGGCTAGGTATGCTTTACATTCCAAATGTCTTGTGGAGATTGTAGGAAGGGGGTGTCCCATCATGTAACTGTGAACCCTTTTCTGGAGCTAAATCCATCCTACTTGGGGGCATAGGATCACATTTCACTGGTCAATTACACAAAAACCGCTTTTGGCCAAACAAAGAGGATCCAGATACTGGACATTTGTCTTACAATGGGCTACAACTATGAAACTATCAAAGTCAAGTCAAGTCAAGACAAGACAAGACAAGACTTGCCAGGAGCACCTCTAATAAATGTCAACCAAGTTGGAAGTCTAACTTACCGAGGCTCCAGAAAGAGAACTCATGAAGTCAACCGCCCACACTCACCAATTTACCCCCCCCCCCAATAAACAACATGTTTTTTCTCACCTTTCTGCTCCGGATGGTCTACAAGAAGGTTCTGTAGGAGGAAAGCAGATTTTATCTTGAGCTTCTCCACTTTACTCTGCATGGCCCTCATGAGGACTGAAAACCCGTCCAGACGTAAGAACTGCTGCAGGCCAGCTTCCTGAGCTCTAACCAAGCCTGGAAGCACAGAGAGAAGCAGCGAGACAAGAGAAAAGAAAGAGCAAAGCAAGCCATAAATAAAAACAAAGTAGACAAATAATAAGGAACGGGAAGAATATTAATGACAAAGCAGAGCAAGCTAAGAACGGGAATATTATACCCAGGAATAGACGAAGGAACACTCAAGCGTTACAAGCTCAGATGGAGCACGGTCAAGTTGATTATGCTAGCGAGCCCATGGTAAATAACAGAGTATTTTATGGCACAGTAAAGGATTTGAATTCCCGATCAGACCTGCAAATGCCCAACCTCCTTGCTAGTGCAAACAGCTGATTCCCAAAATAAGAGCTTCAGCAAAGCTAAGGGTTCGGTTCTGAAAGTTCCTGAGATGTCACTCAAGAGCTCCTCACTCAGTGAAGTGACATGCATGACTGAAAACAGTCGGGCGGGTCATTGTGTTTAAACGGCACCCTAATGTTAAATCTTCATGCCTCGCCCATAGATTAGTTGGCTGGGTGTAAAATCCACCAAAGCTCTCTGGTACTCCAAGTGGAGTTTCTGTTGCACGTGTCTTATTAGCTCCCCTTAGCAGGAAAACAATGGTTAACGGTATCAAATTATTTGATATTATCACATTATTTCCATATATATAAAAGCAGAGCTTGGAAATTGACTTGTTAAAATGGATTTTTGTCCAGCTTTCTTATAAAGCCTCAAGACACAGGATGGCTCAGTGCTAGAAAATTAATTTTAGTCACTCGACATGTTGCTTGTTGATTTTACTTCCTTTCTTTTTTTGGAAAATAAAAAGCCGAAGGAAACAGACATACAGTAATCCCCCGCCTATTACGGCGGTAAGGGACCCGACCTGCGATAATGGAAAATCTGCGCTATGCAGATGCTGGCCCGGGTCGGGACTTGTGGGCCTGTCTGGGGCCACCTATACTTACCTGAGGCCTGGCGCTGCCCCAAACAGGCCTCCAATGGGCTTCTCGGGCCTGATAGAGGCCCCAGAAGTGGCTTCCAGCGATTCAGGAGCCACTTCTGGTTCGCCGGAAACCACTTCTGGGGCCTCTGACAGGCCCAGGAAGCCCGTCGGAGGCCCATTCGGAGCAGCGCCAGGCCTGGGGTAAGTGCAGGAGGACTCAAATGGGCCCACACAGCTTGCCCCAGGAGCCCTTTGTTTCATATCCTGCAGTGCTGCGATATACCGGGATTGCAGTATATGAGATGCAAAATGGCAGGGGACGACTGTATACTTAAAGACACCCTTTCATTGACCTAAGCCTCACCCTCCAACTTACAAGAGATAGCAAAGAGTGCCTTGATCCGGACGGCCTCGCTGGGATCGTGATCTAAGAGCCGCAGCAGCTTCCGCATGCAGCCCAGTGCCAGGGCCTGCTCCTGTACGATGGGCACATTCTGGGCACAGGTGCCCACCAGGTGGGCCGCTCGCCAGCGCAGTCCTTCCTCCTCGTGCTCCAGGTAGCGGTGCGCCAGTAGCCGCATGCCATCCAGTTTGCAGAAATCTAGAAGAGAGCATTTTGATAAGCTAAAGTGGTGGTTCTCAACCTGGGGGTCCCCAGATGTTCCTGGACTGCAACTCCCAGAAATCCTGGCCAGCTCAGCTAGTGATGAAGACTTCTGGGAGTTGCAGTCCAGGAACATCTGGGGACCCACAGGTTGAGAACCACTGAGCTAAAGCAAGCTATGCCTTATTGCTGGCAGAATCTCTCGGAATCTCCTGCCTGCTCTCCTGTCTGGATTAAGGTCATCTGGGATCAAGAAGAGGCATTCCTTCCCCTTGAACCATGTGATCTTGGGATACCCTTCAACACCTTCCAGAGCTTGAAAAAGTTTTTTTTTTTTAATGCACCCCCCCCAAGCCATCATGGCAAAAATCTAATTTTTCCTAATTCTCCAAGCATTACGAATTGACCTAACTCTATAAAGCAGGGATGGGGAATGCACAGGCCTTCAGGGGTTGAATTACCAATCCCATCCTACTTGACTATTTGCCAGGCTACCTGGGGCTGATGGGATCAGAGTTCAGCACCACCTGGAGGCGCCCACGTTCCTCAAGCTTGTGGTTCAGAATAACAGGACACTACAAGAGGCATTTAATTCTATTTGCATCCCAAGATACCCTAAAGCAAAGCAAAGCAAAGTGTTCTGCTTATATACCGCCCCATACCACTACAAGTGGTCTCTGGGCGGTTTACAAATTTTATTACAGTGTGCAGGCTACACATTGCCCCCCCAGCAAGCTGGGTACTCATTTTACCGACCTCGGAAGGATGGAAGGCTGAGTGAACCTTGAGCCTGCTACCGGGGATTGAACCCAGGTCGTGAGCACAGTTTTACCTGCAGTACAGGCATTTAACCACTGCGCCACGAGGCTCTTACCAAGGCACTGCGCCACGAGGCTCTTACCGAGGCACTGCGCCACGAGGCTCTTACCCTATGCACCAACCCTCCCCCTTCCCTGGCCAAGCAGGGGCTATTAGCCTGGAAGTGTCAGAGGAGTGTGTAAATGTGCATATGTGATCCATGTCACACTGTTTAAAGGACTGGGCTGTAAAAACAAGCCGGAAACTTCAGATGCAGCTTAACAACATCTCTGCTCCGGGCCTCAAGAAACTTACCTGGCATTTATTTTCATCTTGCCAAGATCTAAGAAATAACTCCTGGCAATCCCATCTTTTGGCATGCTTCAACTTTTGGCACAGCTCTGAGGAAGAGGGGTTACCCTTGAAATATTAGCAACATTTTTGTTATTTTAATTGTCGTCTAAAGGTATCACCTTGTCAAGTTTTGCCTTGGGTTTTTTCTGAGGGCTACACGGCTCCCCAACTTGTTCTACTTCAAGATACCAAAGGATAGGTTTAAAGAAGGCTTAGAATCAGAGAGACTAACATATAGCCACAGAAACCAAATACAAAAGTGGAACAGGTGGTACCTTTAGTACTAGAAAATTCACAAAAACATTGCTAATATTTCGAGGGCGAAACCCTCTTCCTCAGAGCAGTACCAATAGGTTATATAACATGGCAAAAGATGGATTTCCCAGGAGTTATTTCTTAGATGTCAGGTCCTTGGCAAGATGGGGAAAAAGCCAGGCAGTTTTCTTAGTTGAGGCTCGGAGCTTGGATGTTCTTAGGCTGCATCAGAAATGAAGGGAGGGAGGTGTTTGTATTGCCCCAGTCCTTCCAAAGACATGTCACGGATCACATACACACATTCACACCTCTCCTCAATGTGGCTAACAAGCCACAGAGGAAATGTCTGTTTTAGATAAACAGGAGAGCTTCTGGATGGCAATTATTTATTTATTATTTATTATTTACATTTATAAACCTCCCGACTTTCCAATAAGGAACTATTATTAAATAATAAAATCATTATTTATTTAAATAATAAATAATTATTTGCCAGTGAACAAACTACTGCGAAAGACAGTGGATTCTACAGCACTGTATGTTTTTAAGCAGAGGCAGGATGCTTCCGCTACCATCTTTGACTCCAGAGTGGAGCTGGACTAGATGATTCTAAGAATCTGTTTCACCTATACAGCTCTTAACTCGGTGGTTCCCAACTTTGGGTCCCCAGATGTTCTTGGACTACAACTCCCAGAAAGCCCGGCCAGCACAGTGAGTGGTGATGGCTTCTGGGAGTTTCAGTCCAAGAACATCTGGGGACTCAAGGGTGGAAACCACTGCTTTAAGTTACCAACTTTTGATCCGCCCGCGTCTTTTAAGTGTTCTGCTTAAATACAGCCCCATACCATTTCAAGTAGTCTCTGGGCGGTTTAGAGTTTAAAAACAGTATGCAGGCTACACATTGCCCCTCCAACAAGCTGGGTACTCATTTTACCGACCTCGGAAGGATGGAAAGCTGAGCAAACCTTGAGCCTGCTACCAGGGATCGAACCCCAGGTCGTGGGCACAGTTTTACCTGCAGTACAGGCATTTAACCACTGCGTCACGAGGCTCCTCCTTTACTCATGATCCCATTCCCTTACACAACTGATCACAAGCTATTTCTTCATTAACCCCCCCTTCTGGTAACACACACACCCCTCATCAAATACTGCAAAGCTAACTGGGTGGAGCATAGCCCTGGGGCTACGACAGGATGGGTCTTTTCCATTCCTTTATTTAGAACACCGTTGGCGTGCTTTTTGCTCCAAATGGGTCTACATAAAATTTGGGAAAGTTTCTTTTTATTATTCCAATTCCCGGCATCCCCAGCCAGCATCATCTACAACACCCAAGGTGGGTGACTGGAGGATTCTGAGATCGTAGTATGAAAAAGGGACTTCTTCTGAGCTCTGGCACAAAATGCCACATGTGGGATGCTCACAGGACTCCCTGCCCCTAACACCCATGGGCCGGAAGGAGGCCCCTTCCGCACCTGCAGCGTTATCCAGGTTTTCACACAACTCCGCCAAAACGTCTAAAGCCCCCTCTCTTCGCTCGAGGTCTTCTGAGCTCTCCCCGTGTTCTGCTCCGGGGCTTGAGGCTTCCAGGAGGCGCAGGCACTCCTTCATTTGTTCCACCTCATCCATCTGGCCCCGAAATGCCTCTGCCATCGCCTCCTGCAGCCACTGTCTCCTCTGGAAGGATCCCCATGGGAAGCAACGGCATGACAAAAGGGAGGGAAAAGGAACAGACAAGAGTCACGCATCAGGAGTGCCCTCCCATATTAGAAAGAAAGAAATGAAGTATGGAATATTGCTTTAAATGATCAATTGACTTGTTCTCTCAAGGTTAAAAAAGGAGAGTTAAAAAAAGATATTTTCTATGATATATGGGGTAGATTTATTGAATATGTGCTTGTAGGGGTTAAGGGTAAGGTTTCCGCGCAACAATCGATTTTGTTCTGGAGGGGAGGATAACGAATGTAAATATGAAAAGTGATCCTGTTGGTGAAGGGGTGCACTGTTGTTGATGTTTGTCCTTTTCATGTAATTTGTATATTTTTTTAAATAAAAATCTTTTTTTAAAAGAAAGAAAGAAAGAAATGCAGTCTTCCACACCCTTTGTTAAGATTCAAGGCCTCTCCAAGAGGACTCAAAAATCCTGGTTCTGAACCGCCTTCCGTTTAGCTCTTCTGCCACACGATGTACTCAGAACATGTTGCATTTGATTTAGCCCCGTTGCTGTTCAGTCGTGTCCGACTCTTCGTGACCCCACGGACCAGAGCTCGCCAGGCCTTCCTATCTTCCACTGCCTCCCGGAGTTTGATCAAATCCATATTGGTTGCATTGATGACACCATCCAAACACCTCATTCTCTGCCATCCTTTTTTTTTCCTTTTGCCTTCAATCTTTCCCAACAGCTTTGGCCCTCCTGATGTTTTGGACCACAACTCCCAGCGTTCCAAGCCTGTATTTCAAATGGCAAAGGACTGTTGGAGTTGTCGTCCAAAACATCTGGAGGGCCGAAGTTTGGACATGCCTGATTTAGCCTTTACTCAGCCAGCTCCAGGTGTCAGCTTCATCATCACTATCATCACCACCACCACCACCACCACCACCACTATCATCATCATCTCTTTCTCTTCTTCTTCTTCTTCTTCTTCTTCTTCTTCTTCTTCTTCTTCTTCTTCTTCTTCTTCTTCTTCTTCTTCTTCTTCTTCTTTATTGAATTTCTGTACTGTGCCATCTAGCAACTAGGCCACTCTGGGTGGTTTACAAAGTTACATCATAACAAAACAGAACAAAATACAATAAAAATAGCATAACAAATCAAAATTATACCTAACTGAATCCACAATAAAATCATAAACACACATTTAAGAAGCAAGTTTGGCAAAGATGAGTAAGTTTGGAAAGCAGAGCGTGATAAAGGTAGGTAGTAACTCACTGTGCAAGTGCCAATGCGGCAGCACGCATACTTTCTGTTGCACCCTGTGTCTCTTTGGAGCAAGGATGTCCATCCTGATGCACTTCGGTTAAATAAAACATAACTTAAAATTCAAAAAATCCCCATACAGGCAGGAGGAAGTTTCTGCTTCCTAGTCCGTCTGACCTGTTGCTTACAAGAAAATCTTAATTCTCAGGCAAAAAATCAAAGAAAAACAAAACAAAACAAAAGAAACAAACATGTGGCACCTTAAAGATTAACTTTCATATTTTAATGTGACGTTTCGTGCACATGTGCACTTCTTCAGACATATATAGCAGCAGAATGAGGTGTGAAATATAATATGAGATGAGATATACATTTCATACCAGATATTCAATTGGTTGTAGCCTAGATATCATTGACTGTAGCATATAGAGTTGGGGGGGGGAGAGTTAATTAGTAGAAATTGTGAGAACATTAAATGGTGAGAAGACTGAGTTAGAGCTGTATAGTTTTATGGTTTATGGCAGCCTCTGTTTATGTTTAAAGTATGGGAAGTAAATTCCTCAAGTGACCGTCACATTAAAATATGAAAGTTAGTCTTTAAGGTGCCACATGTTTGTGTCTTTTGTTTCGTTTTGTTTTTCTTTGATTTTTGCCTGAAATTCTTGAAAAGACTAACACGGCTACCCTCTCTGAAACTTCTTAATTCTTAGTTTCTCCAAATAGCCCTCCAGCTATAGAGTGCTAAGATCTTGGGTTCGTTCCGTAGAAAAGCAGGCATCTCCAGTGACAGGCCTCAGACCTCATGCCCCAGCTCTAACCACTTGACTTGCGTGCCCCCCTTTGGAAAAAGAAATCACCTCGTCCGACATCGTCTCTGCAGGGGCAGGTTCCGCATTTCCTGCTGTCACTGCCATCTGCAGCAAACCCTGGAGGCTGTGGGGAGGTTCGCGTGGGGGCTGGTGCCCACCAGCTCCTCCTTCAGCCATGCTCGGAGAGGAACCAAGGACCCACTTATGAAACCTGAAAAGAAAACAGCAAAGAAAAGGTTAAGTACAAGTGGGCACTGGGATCAGATAACCTTCCTAGAACCAAGTGTGCCCTAAAATTAAAACATCCCACTCTTACCACCAGATCATTCCACGTGGAAAAAAAAATTACCACATACAAGTGGTACCTTGTATAAAGGAATTAATTTGTTCCAAATGAAATCCTGTTAAGCAAATTTTCCTTTATACAAATTTCCCATAGGAATGCATTGAAAACAGAATAACCCCTAATCATGACCATTTTTATGTTTTACTGATTCGCCCCATAGGGGATTCTATTAAGCAAATTTCCCCTATCTCCTGATTTTATTTATGTTGTACAGATTTTATGTTATACAAACAGTTTTATTATACTGTACGAGGGTCCACTGTATTAGTGAAATGTGTGGCATGGATCATTCCCCATCATGGGCTACAACTGGCTTCTTATCTCTCTGTTTTTGCTTCACCTTCTGGCAAACTTCCACTACTGCCTTCCCTGGACTGAATCTGCAGTCTGTCGCTTCTAGTCCCAATATTTTAAAACCAGTCTTTGGCCAAGCATTTCTGGCCCGTTCCTTCCTGGCAAACATACCTGCCCTACTGCAAATCACCAGGGCACATGCAGGTCTGCTTTGTGCATGTGTGAGCATGCTCAGAGAACTGCAGCTAGTGGGACATGGATCCATCAATGAAAACAGTTGCTGGAATCCTGTTGCTTAGCAAAATGAATAAAAAAATAATTGAATAACTTTGAGTTTAAGTAGATTTGACTATATTAGTGAAATGATGTTGCTCAGCAATGTTTTGTACTGGTGGAAGCCAGGTTGTAACTTTTGGTCTGTTCTTCCCTTTATTTTGTAAATAGTTTGGTACACTGTTACCAGTCTGGGTAGCATATCTAGGTCAGTCTAGGACTTGAAAGTTCCAGGTTCAAATCCCATGTCAGCCAAAAAGCACATGGGTTTATCTCTTTCTCTCTCTCTCAGCCTCGCTTCCTTTTTGAGTCAGGAACTTTTTTGCCCTCTTTCTAAGCATTTCTAATCTTCTTCTATCAAAGCCTGGGGAAGTTACTTTTATGGATGAGAATTCCCAGAATCCCTTGGCCAAGCTCTCCCTTTTCCTAATTCAGAGGTTGACATGGTTGCAATCCACATCCTGCCTTCCAAGCCTGCTCCAATGGAGCCCAGCGCCTAAGAGCCTCGTAAACATATCAGAAATACAGTACCTTGGTTTCAATCTCATATCAGTCACAAAAATAGAATTCTCCATTTGGCTTTAGGAAAACCACTCTCTCTGCCTCAATCCACCAGCCATTCACAATGAAGTGAAATTATAATTGCCTTTATTATACCTACAACACAAAACACCTAAAAGCATTGTACAAATCTTGTATTATTTAAAATTACGAGTCTCTATATACGAAAATTTGCCATGTGCTAACTAAGATATAAGGAGACAACTACCCTAATATAAGCAAATAACTGTAGAGTTTTTTGAGAGTTAAAGACAGTTAGAGAGAAAGGCTAAGTTCTAGGAAAACCACATGGAAAAGAGGATAGAAGTTTTGCAGCTTAAATAATTTAAATGATATTTTTTCTTGCAAAAGTTCCTTCTTCCACCTGTCCATTTTTCATGTGGCTGCTACTACTTCTTACACATCTGAATGACAACTGTCCATAATAAACTTGAATATATCTTAAATGTTCTGGGCTATATACAATCCCCCATTATTATAAGCCGCCTTGGGTGCTTTTCCAAGAAGAAAGGCAGGGTAAAAAAAAAATCAAAATACTGTAAATAAATAAATACACTCTGGGAAACGGGATTCGAGTGTTATCAATTCGGCCAGGCAAGGCTTTCTCCCTCAGGTTGCTCCAGCCTCAGCTCACACGGCGGTTCTCCAGACCTGTGCGGCGGCGGCCAGCTGGGGATGATGGGAGGTGTGGTCGGGGGAGGCCAAAGCGATGTCGGGAAAACATGGCATGCCCGGCGGTCTTCCAGGGGTGCGGGGCGGCACCTCCCACCATCGGCACCTTGTTTGGGGTCTTTTTTCTCCACGCCTCCTTTCCTAACCCCCCAAATAAAATATCTCCATGTCCGTCCCCTGTCTTTTGCTGCCTGAAACCACTACCCCCACCACCACCCCAGGTCTCCCTAGCTCTTGCTTTCCCTCCTCCTAACCTCACCGCCCGCCCGCCAAGGCCCAAGCGCCACCCTCCAGCCCATATTTTACTCTCTTTTCTCCCGACCCACCGATGTTTTCCATCTTCTTCCCCCCGACCCACCCCCAACCCACCCCCCCAACCCACCCCTGCCGCCGATCCCGCCCGAGGCGCGCACCTCCTTTCCCGGTAAAGGAAAGCTTCTGGAAGCGGCCGCCGCCGCCACCAACCACGTCGAAAGGAAAGGGAGGAGACTGACTGGTCGGCGGCTAGGCCACTCCCCGCCCATGACGGGCTGAGAGATATTAAGCGTCGGCGGCTTCTGCAGGCGCCCGTTTAGCTCCGGGTTCATCAAATTAGGGCGCGGCGGATGCTTCGGGCTGCAAGGGAAAGGGTGCATTATTAGAAGGGAGCAAACTGTTGGATGTGTAATCTGCTTTTACTTTTTAATCTGCAGGGAAGGAGAGATTTTTTTTTGGGGGGGGAGAGTTATTTTATGTGCCAAAATGCCTTTCATATGCTTCTAATATTTATTTATTTATTTATTTATTTATTGTAAATTATATTTAATCTATTTGGGGCTCTTTAGTCTGGAAAAAAAGCGCCTGAGGGGAGATGTGATTGTACAAAATAATGCAGTCAAGTGGATAGAGGGACGCTGTTCTCCCTCTCACAAAATACCAGAACTAGGGGACATCCACTCAAATTGAAGATTGGGAGAATGAGAACAGCCAAAAGAAATTTTTTTTTTGCTCAGCGTGTTGTTAGTCTGTGGAACTCCCTGCCTCAGGGTGTGGAGACGGCATCTGGCCTGGATGCCTTCAAAAGGGGATCGGACAGATTCCTGGAGGAAAAAGTCCATCACAGGTTACCATCACAGGATATGTGTAATCTCCAGGCTTAAAACCAGGGTACTTCAAGGGCCAGATGCAGAGGACTGGTATCAGGAGACAGATATCTAGTCTCATGAGCTCCTCCTGGACACATTTGGCGGGGCCACAGTGAGATACAGGAAGCTGGACTAGATGGGCCTTTGGCCTGATCCAGCATGGCTCTTCTTATGTTCTTACGTGTTAGCTTGGTCATTGAGTGTGTGCGTTTTACTTATGAGTATACTTTGCTTGGTGGCAACAGACCTGAAACAACATGCAGTTACTGTGCCAAGGGTTTTAATTCTTCTCTTGATCCATAGTTTGGATATGCTGGTAAGGGGATTCTGAGCGTTTTTGCATAGCTTTTCCAAACTCTTCCCAGAATCACAGGCAATTTTTGAGCAGTGCTCTCCTATGCCCACCTGGCTTTGTCCATCTGGGTTCCCAGAATCCTTTGTCTCAAGAGTGAGCTGCTCTGTTTGGGGATTCTGTAAAGTGGAGAGTATAAAGATCCGCACACATGAAAAGAGGGTGGGTGTAAAGTTCTATCTCAATAAAAATAAACTGGCCTAGATTTCTGGCTTGCGTGGAACCAGACAGACAACATCCAGGCAAAGGGGTGGGGAGGAGCTGAATTGGAGATTATTTCTGCCTTGCAGACAACTGGAAAGTTCATATCTTTTTTCCAAATGTCAGTTGCCATCTTCCTGTCCTGCTGGCTGTGTCCTGTGTCTTCCTGTTTCCCTCTCTTTTTACTCCCAGAGGCAAGAGACAAAATTGTAAATGGTGAGGTGAAATCCAGTTGCTGGAGGGAGCATAACAGTTGTTTCCAGCCCCCTAAAACCTTTCTCTGGTTTTATTTATTGATTTGCTGTACAGTGTCTCTTGGTCCAGGGACATTCAAGGCAGATAACGCCGTCAACTGCACAAACAATAATCAGAGAAACAAAGTAGCAGATCCAAGCATGGACTTAAAAATACAGAAAACAACAACAACCAGAAAACTCACTGGAATAGAAATACAACATCATTTTACCTGTAGTCCAAATGGTTGCTGAAAAAGCTACCATGGTATTTTACTTTATTGAAGTAGGCCCTTTGAAGAATCTTGATTTTATTGTGTATTTTTAAGTGGTCTCAGATTGCAGTTTTCTGCTTTTTACGTGATCTCTGATACTTGTTTTTCAGTGACATTTTCATTCTTGCTCTGCATTGTTCTGATTTTACTTACATTGCTTTAGGTGATTTATAAAAAAAAACCAGTTGGGGTAGAAATCCAACTCAGATCCCCATGTAATCATAATTGCCATTGCCAACTTATTTATGCAATGAGGATCATTCAAGAGTAGATCCTTACGTAGGCAGGATGGCGCCATCTGCAAGGTGAAACTGGGGAAAGTGGGAAGTTTGCAGGAGCAAACAACACTTTTGGAAATAAAGAACACCAGAGAGAGAGAGAGAGAGAGCAGACCAGATCAAACTATAGTGGACCCTTGTATAACAAATGATTTGTATAACATAAAATCTGTACAACATAAAAATTCCGGAGATAGGAGAAATTTGCTTAACATAATCGTCTATGGGGTGAATCTGTACAACATAAAAATGGTCGTGATTAGCGATTACTCCGTTTTCAATGCATTCTTATGGGAAATGTGTATAAAGGAAAACTTGCTTAGCATAATTTATAAGGTACCATTGTAATAGGAACTGATTGATCAGCCACAGAAAGCTGGCTGATAGAGGCGATACACACAACTGGGGACTGGGCAGACATTCCCCCCCCCAAACAATGGTAGCGTGGAAAATGCTATTATTATTAATAATAATAATATAATAATTTTTTACCATTAAGTCAATTCTAATTGATAGCAACACGTTTTTGGGGTTTCCTGGGTAGAGAATACTCAGAAGCAGTTGACCACTCTGTTCTTCTGGAAGTATCCTAGGATTATACAACTTGCTCAAGGCCACACAGGCTGGCTGTACTCATAGGAGGCCCAGTAAGGAATTGGAACTCCCAACTCCTGGCTTTATGTCCAGAAACATTAAAACCACTGAACTATCCTGCCAGCCAATAAAATACTGGGGGGGGGTGGGGGGTGGAGGGAGAGAGAGAGAGAGAGAGATGTAAAAATGCTATTAGGGAACAATTGTCTCAGTTCCACCCACTCGACAATTTATTGAGGGCACAAGAGAAGGTCTTTTAGTAGTCACTTCCAGGGTTTGGATTATGCAGCCAGATTTGCCGACTTCCTCTTGTTATAGATAAAAAAAAATGTTATTTTCACATTTCACATGGTACCCTGAGCATAAACAGAATGTAGAATGCTAAATGCAAAAGCAGAAAATCTTGCTTGCTGAATAATGTACCTAAAAGTTCACTTGTTGTACCATGAACTGGGGCCCCCTTGTCAATTTGATGGATAGATCCTGGTACAGCTAGAGGAAAGGAATCTTGAGAATGAGTATGTATAAACAATGTATTAGACTAGATAAGAGGGGGGCATAATCTTAGAGAAAGAATAGATGGGACTATAGAAGGGGCTGAGTAGTTTAACTGCTTAAAAATAGTTAGAAAAGGCAGATCAGAAAGTTTGTAACCTCCTCCTCTTTTTGTCCTGTAGGAAAAATGGGGAAGGACATTTACGTCTGGCTGAAGGAAATACAGTGGCACCTTGTATAAAGGAATTAATTAGTTCCAAATCGAATTCTGTTAAGCAAATTTTCCTTTATACAAATTTCCCATAGGAATGCATTGAAAACGGAGTAATCCCTAATCGTGACCATTTTTATGTTGTTCGGATTTGCCTCATAGGCGATTCTGTTAAGCAAATTTCTCCTATCTCCGGAATTTTTTTTATGTTGTACAGTTTTTATGTTATATAAACAGTTTGTTATATGAGGGTCCACTGTATATAGGATGTATTTTCTTTGTTCAGGTGTTGCTATCTTGGCATGGTGACCCTTTGTGCAAAAAAATAAAATAAAACTGCTTTGCTTAATTTCTTCTCTGAATCTTTATATTTAAGTTTGGAACTCTGATTCCTATGTGTCTTTAGCACTCTTGCCGCACAGTCCTACAGGTAAAGACTTGCCTTTTCAGGCTGTCTTTTAAGCAATGAGGGGGATGCTGTTTAGGAATGCTATATTCCTTGAATTTCGAGGTTTCTAAATGTGTGTGGTACCAGTACTTCAGATTCTACAGAAAGACTGGGAGCACATTTTGCTCTACCTGTTACCTGTGAGTGAGAACACTATGGTGTTAACCTGTGCGAAGTCAGTTATGTGCTGTTAAAGCTATCAGAGCAAATGGTTTGAAACTGGGTTATTTTATGCTTTTATCAATCGTTTCCCACTCTCTTTCAATAAATTTTCATACCCTTCAGACAATATTGGTCTCCTGGTGTACCTACCTCTTCTTTTTCCACAGTTTTACTGCCTGTTTTTTTTTCTTACTGTGGGAAATCAGTTACAGAGAATAAGATTAAATAGATGTGTCGTGTCTTCCGGTTGCTAGTGTGAAACACCTTCTGACTGACTTGGAAAAAAATCCAGTTGCTAGTTCCAGCTAAAGTAAGACCATTGAACCAACGGCTAAGCAGCGAGTCAACAATTGCATAGATCTAATTTATCCAGTGTGTCTTCTCAGGTGTAACAATGGGAGCGACCAAATACATACTCCCAAAATTGTTTGGGGTTTCCTTTTTTAATGAAAAAGACAGGCAAGTACACACACTCTCATTGGGTTAAAATATCTAAGCAGCTAAATCAGATTTCTAGGAGCAAGACTGGAAATGTGGCCAGTGGCATACTGTGTCTGTGAAGGCACATACAGTGGTGCCCTGACTTAAGAGCAGCTCGACTTAAGAGCAAGTTGACTTAAGAGCGGAAAACTATTGGCGTTTTAACTGCCGCCTTACAAATTTCAGATATGGTCTGCTTGACTCACAAATATTTTTTCATTTTTTAACTTATGGGCTGGGGGACCTCCCTTATGAGGAAAGGCTAAAACATTTGGTGCTCCTTAGTCTGGAAAAAGGTGCCTGAGTGGGGATACGATTGAGACGTACACAATAATGGAGAGCATGATTAAAGTGGATAGAGGGACACTCTTCTCCCTCTCACAAAATACCAGAACTAGGGGATATACACTCAAACTGAGGGTTGGGAGAGAGAGAACAGACTATATATATATATATATATATATACCTAGTGTGTTGTTAGTCTGTGTAACTCCCTGCCACAGGATTGGTGATGACATCTGGCCTGGATGCCTTCAAAAGAGGATTGGACAGATTCTTCGAGGCAAAGTCCATCACAGGTGACAAACCATGATGGAGATGTGCGATCTCCAGGCTTAAAACCAGGGTAGTTCAACGGCCAGATGCAGGGGAGTGGTATCAGAAGACAGATATCTAGTCTCATGCGCTCCCGGGCACATTTGGCGGGGCCACTGTGAGATACAGGAAACTGGACTAGATGGGCCTTTGGCCTGATCCAGCACGGCTCTTATGTTCTTATGTTCTTGTGTTACGGAATTAGAAGAGGCATCTTAAAACATTTAAAGGTAAAGGTAACATTAAAGCTACAAAGAGCATGCAAAAAGAAAAAGAAAAGATCCATTATGAGGGGTGGAAAGTAACATGGAAAACATTAGTGTTCTTATGAAATATGTCAATGTAATCATGCATGGTAATCCATTTAAAAGTCACATAATACGTAGTCCATTGTTCAGGGAAAGCTTGCCTGAAAAGGAAGGTCTGTGACTGCTTCCAGAAAGACAGCAGTGTCAGGGAGTTCCAAAGTCTCAGAGGAGCAACAGAGAAGGCCCTTTCATGTGTCCTTATGAAACACACCTGTGACGGTGAATTGCAGCACAGTAGATCCACTGAGTCAACAGGAGCTGAGTAAATTCCTCTGTAAATTCAAATGGACCTACTCTAACTGTGGGCTACTATACTAAACTTGCATTTAGAGATGGCCATTTGCCTCAATAGAACTTTTGGAGAAATTGACTCACAATGTTCCCATTGATTCAATGGGCCTACTCTGGTGCAAGTTACTATACTGAGCAACAGGATTTGGGCCATTCTGTCTACACATGTGTCAACAGTGGGGTGTGAACAGATTAACTTGCCTTAGGATTCTGTCCCTTACTAGAGCACCCTTCTATATATTCTCTGCAGCAGTGGTGGGCCACTGGAGTGGTTACAAACAACTGCTCTAGACACAAATCCAGAGTCATACCAGTGCAGACATAGAAGGGACATGCCATATACTAGACTGTGCAATTGTCCTGCTGTTTCGGATACACATCTCTTGGTTCCCACGCAGAGGATCTGAACGATAAATAATAGGTCATGCAGGAGTAATATGTTGTGCACGCAGTTGTAGTGTTTGGCGTAGGTGTTTCAGTGTCTCAGGATACTGAGAAAGGGTGCTCATCTTGAGTATGGAATAGGTGATCCCTTTTACAAACAATAATAGTTAGTCTGCATCTCACAAATAATACACACAAATATTCTGATGCTTTCCCTCTCCTAAAATGACACAATTGCATATACATTTTCCACCAAAACAAAACTAGTTTGTCTCTCACACACACACCATATCAATCCTTGCTTCCATAAAATAATCCCAACAAAAGCTTGAGGGCACCATCAGCTGCAAATGTTCTCCAGCCTCCCAAGACGCCTGGCACAATTTCCCTTCTCTCTCTCTCTCTCTCTCTCACACACACACACACACACACACACATACAAACACAGAGAGAGAGAGAGAGGTCCTATCCCTAGTTAACCCTCCCACCCAGCTGCTGCCTGCCTCCCCCTTCCTCAGGCCCTTCCCCACCCCTGTCTTTCCCTCCCCTCCACAGACCCACCCACCCCAGTCCCCACCCCTTTCCCCCTGCCCTGCTGCTGCTGCTGCTGCTGCTGCCTGGGGAGGAGGCACTGCCTTTGTTCCGCCAAGGGTTAACCCGGATTGTGTCTGTCACCCAGTTGCCCGGATGCTGATGTAAGGGGAGAGCTCGAGAGATCCCTTCAGATTGCAGTGAGAGAGAACGCGAAGGACCAACAGCCAGCCCAGCCCAGCCTCTCTGCCAGCATCCTTCATCCTCAGCAGCACCTCTTCCATCCAGCAGCAGCAGCAGCAGCAACAGCCTTGGCTGGACCAGCTGGAGGATGCTGGTACCCGGACTGTAGCATCCTTGCGCTTATCTCCTCCCCTTCCCTTTCCTGATGCCCAGCGCATCCTCCTCTCGCTAAATTTGCCAGGATGCCGGCCCCGGTATTGTCCCTATAGGGGAAGATTTCAGGGAGGGGGAACCTCCCTCTCCTCTCATTTCCCTCCCCTCCCCTCCCCATTCCCCCAACTCCCCCCC